>JAREYC010000017.1:6857500-6895000 GCA_030015325.1 Cryptoblepharus egeriae | reverse complement strand
AGCCAGCGCCTGTTCCCTTCTGGCCTTTCCTTCCTCAGGCTCTATGGTCCTTTCCCCCTCTGCTCACCAAACCTCTATGAATACGGCAAAGCCTGAGGGTCAGAATGCATCAAGAGTCGATTTAAAAGGTCCCTTGGATCAGAGTTAACCCCATAAGGGCAACAGCACTCCAAATATATTTTTTCTCTATTAAATTTTATTATGTTTGCATAATAATTGTTTGCAGCAGAAAATTATTAAACTTTTATGTTTTGTTTATTATATTTATTACAATTATATTATAATATATTATTATATACATATATATTACATACATATGTATGTATGTATACATATACATATATGACATATACTGTTATTACATACATATATATTATATTTATTACAATTATAATTATATTTATAATAAACATAAATAAACATTTATATTTATTATTAAACATTTATGTAAACAGTCTATTGTTTGCACTAGACAATAATTATACTTTTGTGTTTATATTTACTTTTTTATATATATTATTTTTTTTAATTGTTTGCATCAGACAATTATACTTATGTTAATTCTTATTTATTATATTTATTAATATTTATTTATTATATTTATAATAAATTGTAAATAAATAATTTACAAAAATTAATAGTAATTAATAAAATTTTATGTAAATAGTTGTTTATTAATTGTTTGCATGAGACAACTATGAAACATTTATGTTTGTTACATTTATTTAGTGTATTCAGAATAAACATGTTTTTAATGCATTCACCCTCCAACTGCAAGGGCTGGAAACAGACACAGAGGGGGGAGGAGCCCCAGCACAGCTGCCTGGGAAGAGTCTCGCGAGAAGTGCCCCCAAGTCTCGCGATATTTCCAGCTGCTGCTTCCCTGGACCTCTGGCTGCTGAGGCTGCTGCATGTGCTAGGGAAAGGGGTGGCAGCAGCAGCACCAGCACCACCACCAGGAGGCCCCACAGTCCCCCCTGAGGCTTCAGGGCCCCCTGGGTAAGAAACCCCTCCCTCCCCCTGGACCTGCCTCTGCCCTGCCCCTGATGCCTGTGGCTTCCTTCCCTGGCACCCCCTGCCCTGCCCTGCCCCACCCAAGGTACCCCTCCCTAGCCTGCTACTGCCCCCTTTCCATTGTCCTGCCCCAGCTGGCTGTATCCTGCCTGGCACTCACCCTTCCCTGTCCTGTCCTTCCCAGCCCTAGCTAGCTATACCTGGCCTGGCACTGCCCTCTGGCCCTGTTCCAGATAGCCCTGCCTTGCCTGGCACTGCCCCCTCCCTTTGCCACTGCCCCCCTCCCCTTGCCTGGCACTGCCCCCCTCCCCTTGCCTAGTTGAGCTATCTATGCCTAGCTTGGAGTTTCCTCCCATGGATATTACAAATACATCTGCCTCCCACTTCACCCCACACCCCAACCCAGTATCACACTCCATCTCAATGTTATGCCCAGAGTGGCATAACTTGCTGCTCTGCTGCCAGACCACCCATCATCCTACCTCTCTACCTGCCTCTTTCCCAACCTCTGTCTGCAGCAGATGCACTTATTACTATTAGTATTGTTAACTTTATTTATATTCTCTTATTCATAAAAATTATTTCATAAAATCTTAAGATAGCTTTTATTTTATTTACCCTACAATCCAGAGTAACTACGGGAGCACATAAGAGACATTATGTGCACCCGTAGTTACTGCACCACCTAGTGAAAACCTATGGGAAATTCATATTGCAATCCAGAATAAATTGTTCTTACACCGGAGCAAGGACTCCCCATAGTTACTCTGGATTGCACCCTAAGTTGTTTACTTCACAAACTTCAATCAATTGATTTCACAAATCTCTGAATGGGAGTTTTTTATACAGGAAGCCCATCTTCATAAGAACAGTATAATACTAATGCTAATACTAATACTACTAATAATATACTTTATTTATATCCTGCTTTTTTCCTGGGGGACTCAAGGCGACAATGAGGACTCAGCGCAGCATGAAGCATTATAATAAACACAAATCTGCTCTTAAAGCAGATCTCGCCACCCCACAACATTATGAGATTCCCCGATTGGCACCTGCAGCCACACTTGCCCTAGATTTCCCTGCATTGCCCCCTTAGTACTACCCCAAGCCTGACCATATTTCCATTGCTTGGAATAATAACTTGAAAACCATTGCAGCTGGCAGGACAAACAAAAATATATGAGAGCTGATGAGAACATATGGGCAAAATCCAGAGTAACTATGGGGAGTCCTTGCTCTGGTGTAAGAACAATTTACTCTGGACTGCAATACAAATTTCCCATAGGTTTTCACTAGGTGGTACAGTAACTACCAGTGCACGTAATGTCTCTTACATGCTCACATAGTTACTCTGGATTTGGCTGTATGAGTATATTGCACAGTTTGAAAGTGGAGGAAAAGTCCCAGTAGTTCACTGAGCAAATTAAAACAGGGTCTTGGTTGGAAACAAGTGATGAGTACAAGGTGGGGGTCCTGCAGCATGGAGTTCCGCAGGTGGAATGCAGCTTCAGAAAATATATCTGTCGGCCACCTGCCTGCCCATTGACGGTGCAGTTCTTTTGCTTCAGATCTTATATCTCAAGATCCTATATCTTTTCCTTCTAGATCTTTGAAATGGCAATGGATGCAACCGACTCTGTAGCCCTCGATTGCAAAGGAGACCAAAGGTGCATAGCCAGGTCAGATGCAGACTATCCCCTCCGAGTTCTCTACTGTGGAGGCAAGTGTTGGGAACAGAGAGTGGGTGGGGAAGTTATTAATGAATCGCTAACAATAATCCATATGAACTGATTGTATACGTTCCTATTTAAAACATTCTTATTTTCAAAATTTTACACCTGCTTTGCAGTTGTGATTTACAATAGCCAGTGAACCTTTTTTAATCTCAGGCCTTTTAAAATTGGGGTGTGCATTAGATTCGATGGCGCATAAGATTTGAGTAGATACAGGGTATTTATATGGAGGAATATGAGGTTAATCGGTTTAAAAAAATAAACAAAAGGGCCAAATTACAGTTCCCTCTGCCTCGCTGCCCTTGATACATACACTTTGGGCACAATCCAGAGTAACTATGGGGAGACCTTGCTCCGGTGTAAGAACAATTTGCTCTGGATTGCAATATGAATTTCCCATAGGTTTTCACTAGGTGGTGCAGTAACTACTGGTGCACATAATGCCTCTTATGTGCTCCCGTAGTTACTCTGGATTGTGCCCTTTGAATGTAAAATGTTGGTTCTGTGTGGTTAATGCAGTATTCCTGGTAGGAATCAATACAGTAGGCACTGTAAATATATTTAATAATTTCAAACCATGGAAATTTTTACTTTTAATAAAGTATTTATTTATTATTACTTATATTACTAAAAATTAAGCTGGCTTTGTGTGGTTAATGCACTATTCCTGGTAGGAATCAGTACAGTAGGCACAGTAAATGTGTTTAATACCCTTGCTATATGTGTTTATAAATGTGTTTAATATCACTTGCTAACTGAGCAAGAGGCACTCTTTCAAGTGGGTGCTCCTCTCTTATTTAGCAAGGGGAGAGTAACTGGCCCTACACAGCCCAGCAATGTCTGTTCTAGTGGCTTCTGCTGGTGTTCTTTTTTGCATTTTAGATTGTGAGCCCTTTTGGGACAGGGACCCATTAGCTTTTAATTAGCTATTATTATTATTCCATTTTCTTGTAAACCGCTTTGTGAACTTTTTAGTTGAAAAGTGGTATATAAATACTGTAGATAAGATAAGATTTAATACTGTAATTTCAAACCACAGAGATTTTTATTTTTAATATTTATTATTATATTACCAAAATTATGTTGGCTCAGGGCACAATCCATAGTAACTACGGGGAGTCCTTGCTCTGATGTAAAAACAATTTACTCTGGATTGCAATATGAATTTCCAATAGGTTTTCACTTGGTGGTGTCATAACTTCGTCGACGTAAATGTCTCTTAAGTGCTCCCATAGTTACTCTGGATTGTAGAGTCTGTGTGGTTAATGCAATATTCCTGGTAGGAATCAAGACAGTAGCCACTGTTAATGTGTTTAATGATTTCAAACCACAGAGATTTTATCTTTTAATAAAGTATTTATTTATTATTACTTATATTACTGAAAATTATTTATTACTTTTAATATTTTTAATGTTAATAAAGATTTCTTTTTCTTTTTCCAGTCTGCTCCTTGCCAACAGAGGTGAGTTTTTTCTTTATTTCAAGGCGTGTTTCTCCTGCTATTGATGTTGTTGATATTGTTGCAACTGTTCTGTTGTGTGTCGTTCATTCAGCCAATGCACCTCTGTTGTGTTTCCTCTCCAGTACTGCGAATACATGCCTGACGTGACAAAATGCAGGCAATGGCTAGAGAAGAATTTCCCTAAAGAGTTTGCAAAACTTACCGTAGGTAAGATCTCTCCCTTTGGGTTTTCATGTGAGACAGAAGGCCAAGGAAATGGGTGTACATTTGAGATGGGGGTAAATCAAGTGTGGTTTTGCTTTTAAAGTGAGCAAGATAAAGATTTCACCGGGAGGCATAACTTATTAGGGCTTTTCCAGAGAATTAATAGGTGATAAAGGTCCCCTGCAGGTTGCCCTGCCAGTCTTGACCGACTCTATGGTACAGTGCTCACCCCCATTACTTAAGCTATAGAACCAGCATTGTCTGAAGACACCTCCGTGATCTTATGGCCCTCATGCGCCACTGTTACCTTCCCACCTAGGTGGAACCTGTGATCATATGGCTCTAATGCGCCACTGTTACCTTCCCACCTAGGTAGTACCTGTGATCATATGGCCCTCATGTGCCACTGTTACCTTCCCACGTAGGTGGTACCTGTGATCATATGGCCTCATGTGCCACTGTTACCTTCCACCTAGGTGGTACCTGTGATCATATGGCCCTCATGTGTTACTGTTACCTTCCCACCTAGGTGGTACCTGTGATTATATGGCCCTCATGTGTCACTGTTACCTTCCCACCTAGGAACCTTCCCACCTAGATTCCTTTGCCTATGAAAACTCTTAGTAAAGCTGCAATCACACTTTCCTGGGAGTAAGTACTATTAATACAATGGGGATTACTTCTGAGTAGACATGCTTAGGATTGCACTGTAAGGCTGCAGTCCTAAAGACACTTTCCTGTCATTTAATTCTGTGGAGCTTACTTTTGAGTAGACATGCTTAGGATTGCACTGTAACCCCCAAATCCAGAGTAACTACGGGAGCACGTAAGAGACTTTACGTGCACCCATAGTTACTGCACCACCTAGTGAAAACCTATGGGAAATTCATATTGCAATCCAAAGTAAGTTGTACTTACACCGGAGCAAGGACTGCCTATAGTTACTCTGGATTTTGCCCTAAGTTGTTCTTATACTGGAGCAAGGACTCCCATAGTTACTCTGGATTTTGTCCTACGTCTGTTAGCCTTTAACATGGTCCAGGACTGGTTAGTGTTCTTGCCACTCCGGACTGGCACAGCTTTTCTTCTGAAGCCAGGAAGTCTCCATGAACTTATTCTCCATTAAGTCTTGTGATGATATTCCAGAATTTGAAGAGGAAGCATCGTCATCCTCACATGACAGTAGATAGAGGCATTCTGTGGAAGTTGTGAGCAAATTCCACCATGGTGATATTTGCACATATACCCCCAAATCCAGAGTAACTATGGGAGCATGTAAGCGACTTTACATGCACCCGTAGTTACTGCAGCACCTAGTGAAAACCTATGGGAAACTCATATTGGAATCCAGAGTAAGTTGTTCTTATACCGGAGGAAGGACTCCCCATAGTTGTTCTGGATTTTGCCCATGGAGTGAGGATCCATTCTTTTTTGAAAATGGGTTTATTTTCTTACCTTTTTGCTCATATCAATAGGATATAAGTGTCACCTGTGGAGCTGTAAATATTATCGTTGATTATCATACGTGTTCTCATTTAGACAGTTCTCCTAAACAAGAATCTGGTGTTGGAGAAGGTCAAGGAACAACAGGTGAAGAGGAAGAGAAGAAAAAGCAAAAGAGAGGCAAGATCAAAACAAATGATTATTTATAGGCTGGATATGTCTTCAAAATAAACTAATAAAAATAGGTTGTCGAGATTTACTTAACATGGAATATTTTTGTGCTGGGGAGGAGATGGTTATACTTGTCATTAAAATCTAATACTCTTGTGCCCTGGAGTGAGTGAGTGAATAAATGAATGAATGAATAATTAATTAATTAAATGCTAAATGTACATATTGGTGTGACTTTTTTTTGCTCGTGTCTTCCAGGTGGAAGAGGTCAGATAAAACAGAAAAAGAAGACCGTTCCTCAAAAAGTGACGATAGCAAAAATTCCGAGGGCAAAAAAGAAATACGTCACAAGAGTCTGTGGTCTTGCAACTTTTGGTGAGTGGAGGTGATGGAGGTCTGGTTCTCATGGATGATGGGCAGTCACTGCCTATTGCCTCCCCCCACCCCAAATTTCAGTCCACAGGTGGGGGTTCTAGGAGGGACGGGGAAAAAAACCAATGTATCTGCAGAGACTTCTAGCAAGTCCTAGCTTAGTCCTTGACATGCTAGATTTCTGTGTAAAGGGAATGTTTCTGGCAAAGAAGTGCATGAGTGCTCATCTATCTGAATTGATACACCCTATCAGCCAAATCCAGAGTAACTGCGTGAGCATGTAAGAGACATTACATGCACCAGTAATGTGCACGTAGTAGTTACCTATGGGAAACCTATGGGAAATTCATATTGCAATCCAGAGCAAATTGTTCTTTCACCTTTAGATTGTGAGCCCTTTTGGGACAGGGACCCATTAGCTATTAATTAGCTATTAATTTTTTCATTTTCTTGTAAACCGCTTTGTGAACTTTTCAGTTGAGAAGCGGTATATAAATACTGTAGATAGATAGATAGATAGATTAGATAGCTAGCTAGCTAGCTAGCTAGCTAGCTAGCTAGCTAGCAAGGACTCCCTTAGTTACTCTTGATTTCACCCTATAGAGACTGGGATTAGAATCATAGATTGGCCACTCCCAGGAAGGTGCCTCTTACATTTTATAACCTATGTAAACCTCAGTCCAAATCAGTGTGTCCCATTTTCATTTGTGGGTCAGCATCACATGAACACTGGGCATCCCCATCTGTTGCATGAACTGGCTGCCCTTCAATACTTACTTAGGAGTAAATCCCATTGGACTCAGTGGATGCTACTTGTTTAGAATTTGGCATTATGTACAGGTATCCCCCACTTTCCGATGGTTCGTTTTCTGGCCATCCATTCTTTCAAAACCTTACATTCAACACATGTTCTGCTGTTTCAGTCTCTCTCTACCATTCAAAACTGCTCTCCCTAATGTTGTAACTCCTATTCTAATCCCATTCCTCAATTAATGAGAATCAATTTGCAGAAATCTTTGTGTGGCAGGAGGAACTTGCAAGATAAAAGGGGCATTTGCAGTTTGCTAGCTAAAAAGCATTGTAAGCAACATTTATAAACTAAAAAAGATCGGGTTCCGCTTTTCAACGGTTTTCACTTTTGGACGGTGCTCCGGTCTCTAACTCATCCAATAAGTGGAAGACGCTGGTATAACTACTGTTTACACAAATTCATCCAGTTCACAGGGATTCTTGCTGGACCTCTGTTGTCCAAATTTAGCTCCTCAGTTGTAAGCTCCTCAGAGCGGGGCTCTGTCTGTCTGTCTGTCTGTCTGTCTTTCTTTCTACAGTATTTATATATTGCTTTCCAACTAAAAAGTTCACAAACTAAAAAGTTCACAGAGTAACTGCAGGAGCATGTAAGAGACTTTACATGTACCCATAGTTACTGCATCACCTAGTGAAAACCTATGGGAAATTCATATTGGAATCGAGAGTAAGTTGTTCTTACCCCAGAGCAAGGACTCCCCGTAGCTACTCTGGATTTTGCCCGAAGTGGTTTACAAAGAAAATGAAAATTAATAGCTTTATGACCCTGTGTCGAGGGCCATGTATGTGTTAAGACCCTTTGGCTACAATCCAGTTTAACTACAGGACCTTTTACACCAACGTGGGTACGGTGCCACCTATGGGAAACCTATGGGAAATGCATAGAGCAATCCAGAGTAAGTGCCTCTTACGTCTTCCCCTAGTTACTCTGGATTGTAGGGTTTATATGAATGATGATGATAAGGCTAAAACATAACACAGATTCCATTTTTGTTTTTTCTTCGCCAAACAGAAATAGACCTTAAGGAAGCACAAAGGTTCTTTGCTCAGAAATTCTCTTGCGGTGCCTCAGTAACGGGAGAGGACGAAATAATCATTCAGGGGGATTTTACAGATGACATAATTGACGTCATCCAGGAGAAGTGGCCAGAGGTAAAAATAAGTTAAATTTTTTGTTAAATTTCTTTTGTTAAATTTTCCTGCCCCTCTACAATCCTATTTAAACCTTTAGTCCCTATAAGTGGTGATTTATTTTTTATTTTTGTAACAATTCACACATTAGTGAGAAATTTATTTTTTAAAAACATTTCTTTTTCCGAATAACAACTGTCTGGCGTATCCTGGAGGTATCTGGTGGGCCACTGAGAAATACAAGAAGTTGGATCAATGGGCCCTTGACCCGATCCGGCAGTGCCCTTTTTATGTACTTACGATGATCTTGTTGTGTTGCAGGTGGACGACGATAGCATTGAAGATCTAGGAGAAGTCAAGAAGTGATAGTAGATTTTTGTTTTTGTTTTTTTGTTTTGAAGCCTGCCTTTGAATGACCACCAAGTTCTCGATGACCACCAAGTTCTAGTCGAAGTAGCCAAATCAAGGCTTCTACCTGTCTCCACCCAACAGCAGAACTGTTAAAGGGGGCCCTTCTATTGGCATTCTCTGTTCCACATTGGCTGCTTATTTTGTTTGTGATTTTTTGCCAAAGTTTAAACCCAGGGAGGGGGGCAATCTATCCGATCATGCTTAAGCATGAAGTTGAGACTTAAATAAAGTCGTGAATTGTTCCTCACTACTCAAAAGGGTCTGTTATTCCCCTAATCCACCCACTATTTTCAAATCTGTCCCCTCTAAATTCCTTTTCTCAAAAGAAGAAAGCAGGGAAACCTGAAATATCAATGTACTTGCATGGCACAATCAACTGGAAATGGGTGGAGATTTCTGCCACAATAAATGTGTGTGTCTTCAAGGTGCCAACAGACTCGTGTGTGCGTGTGTGTGTTTCCTGTAACAAATATAACACAACCACCCCTTTGGAGTTGGCAGGAACTGACATTGTTTTCAAGATGCCTGTGGCTTTTTCAGGGAAGTGGGGGGTGGGGAGGCAGGCCAGGTGCTTTGCTCTGAATAGGTGGTAAGATTTTTTATTTGTTTGTTTGTTTATTATATGTACACACATATACATACATAGATACATACATACATAGGTATGTCTTATCTGTCTATCCATCCATCTATAAATATAAACACATATATACATATACATGTCTTATCTGTCTATCCATTTATACATACACTGTACTACATAGGCACGTCTTATCTGTATATCCATCCATCTATACATACATACCTAGGCTCGTCTTATCTGTCTATCTGTCCATACATACATACAGTATATACAATTCTCATGCCAGTGCAGAAGCTCTTGCTGGCTTACAAAGCTTTTAATTTTTTTGTCCCCACAACAACCCTGTGAGGTAGGTAAGATAGGATGCCGGAACTGGGGAGAGATGTGTACTTGGAGAAGGATTCAAACCTGCCTTGACTTCCGAGCTGGAACATTTGGATTTTGAGTATAAGTGTGCCTTGTAACAAAATAACATTGCTGTTAATAACAAAATAATAGCACAAGTATATCTTTGTAATGGGACTTTTAGGGGACTTGAGGATTAGGTTGGAAGCCTATATTGATGATGTCACTCCCAGCCATGACATCACTCCCATCTGAATGACATCACCATCACTTCTGTGGGTCCCCAGAGAAGGCCATTGTCCAAAGTGGGTCCTGGTGCTCCAAAGTAGAGAGTCTCTACTCTAGAGTAGAACTGGGGAGGTGTTGGAGTGTCTGTTCATGCATGTTTGTGGGGAGGGCTATGTTGCAGGACCATGGGACACCCAAGACTGCCTTCCTGTCCACTTATACCTGGGAGTAAACTCCATTAATTAT
Source organism: Cryptoblepharus egeriae (assembly GCA_030015325.1). Taxonomy (NCBI): domain Eukaryota; kingdom Metazoa; phylum Chordata; class Lepidosauria; order Squamata; family Scincidae; genus Cryptoblepharus; species Cryptoblepharus egeriae. The sequence goes on along the minus strand of JAREYC010000017.1, from coordinate 6,884,846 downwards.
AATGGTGCTTACTTCTGAGTAGACCTGCCTAGGATTAGGCTTTTAAAGCTGCCATCCTTTCGACCTTAGGCCCCGCTGAAGCCAAGGGGCCTGACTTCTGAGCACACACCTTTACCTGGGAGTAAGCCCCACTGACTCTAAGGGGGCTTACTTCTGAGGAGGCATACTTAGAGTGGTGCTCCAAGGCTGCCCTTCCCCCAGAAGTTGTGCTGGGCCCCCTCCCTGCACTGTAAAGGGACAGGAAGTGTGGAGGAGAGAGCCCAGGAAGTGCCCCAGAGCCGCTCCAGCCGTCCTCTGGCGACCCCCTCTTGGGAAAGAGAGCTTGGCCACGCCCACTTCCCTCCCAGGCGCGCGGGGGCCGACGGGAGGAGCTGCTTAGAGGAGGAGGTGGGTAAGGCGGGAGGGAGTAGGAGGAGCGCCTCAGCTGCCCCCCCCGCGTAGGCCCCCCCGAGGGGCCTGGACCCCCCCCCCGGCTGTGCCACCTCCTCTTCCTCTCCTGGGGGTCCCTTCATAGCCCACACACTTTCCTGGGAGTAAGTCCCACTGACTGCAGGGGGCTTGATTCTGAGGAGACCCTCAGAGGCCTGGGGGGGCCTCAGACTCTCAGCCCCCCTCACAGAGCCTGTGGCCTCACTAAGCCCCAGCCATTCACTGGAGCCTGAATCATCAATAACTAATATAATCAATAATTAACATGTAATTAACATAATTAATGATCATGTAATTAACATAATTCATCATAATATGTCATTAAGTCATCTGCTTTGGGACTTGTTGCTTAATTAGCCATCGCTTCATTAATTATTTAATCAATTAATTAAATTAATTATTGGACTTCAGTTATTTGCTCGCTTTAATTTAATCACAGGATTTATAACTGATAATCATTTGATTATAAACTAATAATACATAATCAATAACTAGACTAAATTAGCAATCAATATATAATCAATATTTACTTTTAAATTAAGTTTGGGTGCAGTCGTATGCCTACTCAGAAGTAAGTCCTGTTTATATTCAATTGGGCTTACTCTCAGGAAAGTGGGTCGAGGATTGCAGCCTTAGAATTAATTCTAATTAAATTTAATAATTAGATAATAAATTATTAATGCTAATAATTATGCTACTTTATAATAATAATTATGTTAAATAAATATAAATAATTATGCTAAATAATATAATGCTAATATTATTTATTAATAATTAAAATTATTGTTTTATTTAGGCTGCAATCCTAAAGACACTTTCCTGGGAGTAAGATCCATTAAACACAATGGGGCTTACATTTGAGTAGACAGGGTTAGGATTCTGATCTAAATTAAATAAATAAGGCTACAGTCCTAACCCTGTCTACTCAATAGTAATCCCCATTGGGTTCAGTCGGTCTTAGGCTGCAGTCCTAAAGACACTTTCCTGTGAGAAACTCCCTTTGACCACAATGAGGCTTACTTCTGAGTAGACATGGTTAGGATTGTGCTCTTACTCTTACCCATTGTGTTCAGTGAGACTTTGGAGTACAATCCTAACCATGTTTACTCAAAAGTAAGCCCATTGTGTTCAATGGGTCTTACTCCCATGAAAAGTGTGTTTAGGATTGCAATCTTACTGCCAGATTCCAAGATGGTGGTTCTCAACTTCTCAAAGCCCCCTGACCCGAGGTTGTGATCCCCACTTTGAGTACCACTCTGTATTTATTTAATTAATTGATTGATTGATTAACAGATTTGTACCCTGCCTTTCTCCTGCACAAGGGGGACCCAAGACGACTAACAACAGTGTTCAAAATAATAAAATAAAAATGTTTTAAAAACATTTTTAAAATGTTCTGCACCCTAGAATCACAATAAAAGAAGAAATTGAGATTACAATAATATTGTACTATATCAATTAGATTATTATATATGTTTAATTATGTCATCTGTTTTGAGGGAATAAAGTTACAAAGTAGTTTAGATGATTCTCTTTAACATATGTGAGCTTAGAGGAGCCCTATAAATAACTGGATGTTATGTTATGCATTATGTACATTTAAATTACATATTTATAGTATATAGATACTAATCTCTGTGTACTGTATTTACTCGAATCAAACACTCACCTTTTCCAGCCGAATTTAGTCTCCAAAATCAGGGTGTGCATTAGATTTGATGGTTAAATTTGAGTAAATGTGTTTTGATTATAAGTATAGGGTGCGCATTAGATTTGATGGCACATTAGATTTGAGTCAATACTGTATTATCTGCCAGTGCAATCTTAAGCCTGTCTGCTCAGAAATAAGCTCCATTGTGTTCAATAGTACTTACTCACAGGAAAATGTAGTTTGGATTGCAGCCTAACAGTGCAATCCCAAGCATGTCTGCTCAGAAATAAGTCCAACCTGGAGTAGGAATATAGTAAGTATATAGTAAAGTATAAAGTATATATAGTATAGCATATAGTACAGTATATAGTAAATAAGTCCAACCTGGAGTAAGAAAGCCTTTCGGCTAAGATCAAGTTGTAGAATATACTAAGTACTTAATCACATTAAAGTGTGGTTAGGGTTGCATCTTTCCTGGACAGTTTCCTGGGAGTAAGACCCATTGAAAACAATGGGGCTTACTTCTGAGTAGACATGGTTAAGATTGTGCTTTATATCTCTGATATCGGTATATTTAATATAGGCTGCAATCCTCAAGACACTTTCCCGGGAGTAATGGGGCTTACTTTTAATGTAATAGGGAGACAATGGGGCTTACTTTTAAGTAAATGTAGTTTGGATTATGCTCATAGCTGGTGCAGCCCCAGGGTAAGCGAATATGTGTTTCCATACCTTGAGAAGGCCTCAGTGATTGCACCTTCCACCACATGGCGTAGCACGCATCCCGTTAGCACAGCAGTACTGGCAGCATTGGAAAATGGGACAGGATTGGGCCCGCAAGTCCCGCTACTTGGGAACAATGATAGGAGATGGAGCAGCAATTGTTTTGGATAAGAAATTCACATACTTTGTATCTAGGAGGGAGATTCTTGGGGAAAGAGCTTCATTACAAGATAAAAGGGTGCCAGATGGCCTTTTGTATCAACACTACCAGATTGGTTGAGTTACATTGTTCATAATTATCTGGATTTTTGATGGGGCAATTTGGCAGTGGCGAGGCCAAGAAGGAGGTGGTGCTAAACAATAATTTCTGCTGCTAAACAATAATTCTGTTTTTCTTTTGCCTGTATCCCGTGATGTCCACATAGCTCAGCTGCACTGAATGAAGATGGGATCCTTCATCCCCCTGAAAAATGTTAACTGAGCTTTGAAACTGTATCCTGAAAAATACAAAATAATTTGTATGTGGCTAGGAAACCTTACCTGGGGGCCCCTATGAGTTCATCGATGCCCCTTTCACCAACCCAGGTAAAAAATAAATATATTAAACGTCAATTACTTTTAATTAACACTTAAGACAGATGGACCTAGCTACATCCACATTTTGGAGGCTTAGTGTTAATTCAGCCAATTTGAGAGCCAATATGCCTTCTTCCATACAATCCAGTCTGTCCATTGAGGTAGGGTTGCCATAATTCTCTTCCAAAAAAGCAGGATAGGACCCTCTGTCCCATTTGCCAGTACGTGAACACAATCCCCCCAAATTGTCCCTGTTTTGGGGGTCATATGGTAATGCTACTCAGGGGTTATCAGAAGGAGCCCTGTTGGTTGTGCTGCCACTGAGAGAAGAGGGATGGCAGCCAGAAACAGGGTCTTCTCACTGGTGGCACCCACTTTCTGGAATTCCTTCCCCACTGAGCTAAAGAAATCCTTTCTAGTGTCTTTCCATTGAGGCCTAAAGACCCTTTTATTGATGATACCTGTTCCTAAATAACTTACTGCTGACTGCCTGGTTTTAAATGGTCTTTTAAACTTGGGTTTTAGCTGTTTTTTATATATTGTTTTAATTTTATTTTATTGTCTGGACTTATTGTTTTTATCTAGTTTTAATCAACTGCATTTTAATTGTATCTTCTTTGTTTTGATTTTTTTATGCTGTAAGCTGCCTCGGGTATCCTTTTTTAGGTAGAAAAGTGTGGTGTATAAATAGAAAGAAAGAAGGAAGGAAGTAAGGAAAAAAAAGAAAGAGTAGGAAAGCATTAGTAAATTCTTGCCATTAACGTATCTGAGCCTCCACTGGATCAGACCAAAGGCCCATCTAGTCCAGCTTCCTGGATCACACATTGGCCCACCACATGTTTCAGGGAACATTTAAGCTCTGCGATGTGTTGTAGAATTAATTATTAAAAATTGGGTTGAATTTGAACCAAATAATTCAGCGTTACATAATTCAAATTATTCAGTAATTGCTGATTTGATGGAATAGCCTAGCCTTTTCTTCCCCTTTCTTGTAGGATCCAGACTCTACTCTGGAAAATACCACCATTCAGAAACAGAGGAAGGAACTCCAGCTATTAATCGCTGAGCTGAAAGATCGTGATAAGGAGCTCAATGATATGGTTGGTGTTCATCAGAGACAGCTGTTGGCTTGGGAAGACGATCGTCAGAAAATACTAACTTTGGCAGAACGGGGAAGTCGGTTGGAAAGTAAGTGCTATTCAGAATGTAGCCCAGGGAATTGAAATTAGTCCCATTTTGCAGGTGGAGTGGTTGAGGTTCGCCGACAGCAGTGGTACTCAGGGATTTCAGACTTGGACTCCCTTTCAAACTTAAAATCTGTCCAGGACTCCTGTCCAAACTGACCAGGATGTGATGCCAGATCTCCTCCATATCTACTTGGAAGCCAGTTCCATTGTGTTCAATGAGGCTTGGGTCCGTGCTCTGGAGTAAGAACAAGTTTCTCTAGATTGCAATATGAACTTCCCATAGGTTTTCACGATGTGGTACAGTAACAACGGGTGCACGTAAAGTCTCTTACGTGCTCCTGTAGTTACTCTGGATTGTAGCCTTAGAGCACAAACCTAATCAAGACTACTCAAAAGTAAGCCCTAATGTGTTCAATGCATCTTACTCCCAGGAAAGTGTCTTTTGGATTGCAGCCTTACTTTCAGGAAGGCCCAGTGGCAGATTCCAGGATGGCGGATCTCACGCTCTTGAGACCCCCTTGACGTGAGGTCACAACCCCCCCAAGAGGGTCCCAACCCCCACTTGTGACAAGCTGACGAGTTTATATCACTCATGATAGTAATGGCTCTGGAGTTAGAGCAGGTTCAACTTACCTACCTTGTAGGATTGTTGTGAAGAACCACAATTCTTCCACAAGATTGTTGTGGCTGCCAACGGAACAGAGACTTCACCTGACCTGGCGCACCATGGAGATGCTGGAATGTTGTGGTTTACCGGAAGCATGTAGAATCTCTTGAAAAAGTTCTGTAAAGTAAGGAGACTCTTCCTAGAAGCACTGCTATTGTATAAAACATATTAAGCTTTCAGAAATAGGTGTATGTTTTTTGCATTAGAATAACTATATATCTTTGAGATCAGTGTGTGCAACCTTTGTGTAAGCAAAGCTTACGAACCCCCCAAGTTGTGTAGTGAAGAAGTTCATCAATATGGCAGGTAAAATTATGTAGCACTGACTCCTGGTTCGACATTCCTTTCTATAATTAAGGTTTGTCTCTTGGTCTGTGGTGGGTTTATGTATTTTTATGTTGTTGCTCTCACGTTGATAACCTCTGATCTCTTCCTTTAGATGAGCTGCACAAAAGAAATGAGATGATAACCGCTTTGATCCAAAGATTAAAGCTCCTTGAATCTCAGCAGAACGATCGCAAGGTGATGTTGGAGAATACTCAGCAGAAGCTCCAAGAACTGTCCCGGAAAGCATCGGATACATCTCTTCATTGTGAGGCTCTGGAGGTGGGTCTCATGGCCTTGTCCTGGTTTGAATGTAATTCAAAAGTAGCCCCAAGCTGGAGTATTTGGGTCTTGGGTTTTGGCTAACTTCAAGTGGAACAGCCTCCCTCTAAGACTAACTGCTCCGCCACATTTACACCACCATATGGACTAATCTGTACTCTGGAATCTCTATGTGATCCTTTTATTTCTGGTTTTTTAGGAAAAAAATCAAACCCTGAACTGTTCAGTGATGGAACTTTCTAATAAAGTGGGGCAGCTCCAAGCTAGAGAACAGGAACTGTTAACTATGTTAAAACTAAAGGTAATTCTTTTAATCCTTTGAGGATGCTCTGTTGGTGGTGGCAGGACTCAGCCCAGGTCTTAGGGCGCAATCCTAACAAATTTAGGCCAGTCTAATTCACCTGGCTGATCTTTCCATAGTGGTGTGGGGAGGTCAGTGTATGCCTGTGCAGTGGCCTAACCCTCCATGAGTGGGTCAGAAGTGCCTAATGGCACATTTGTGAGACCCCTGGTCAGCACAGGATTTATGCCGACCTAAGGATTCTGGTAATCATCCAGCTTTGAATAGGGCATCCCCCCAAATTTGAAAAATCTAGCGGACTGTTGCCCCTTTCAGAATTCAGCTAGCAAAAGAAAAGTTGTGCAGATGGAAGAATAAAAGGGAAAACTGTTGGCTAAACCATCTTTGTTTTTCTGGCTAGGATAATGATATACTTGAGGCAACCAATCACATTACTGAATTTACATGTAAATTTAAAAAGCTGGAAAATGCTCTGCGTGCTGCCAAAATGGAAGGATCAAATCTCAACAGAGAAAAACAGGATTTTAAATACAGGCTTAAGGAACTTATGTTGGAAATGAATAAATTAAAAGGTAAATGTTACTTAGGATTAAACATCTATAATCCTAAATTTGGGGTGGACTGCGTAGTAGGACCTTGATTTCATGTACATTTACTTCACCTAAATGAATATATCATTAAGAAGAATTGCTACAGTACATTTCAAAGAGAAAGTACACAATGGGGCTCGTGCAGCAAAATTCATGGTTGGTGTGAGGACAGCAGGAGGGAAGGAACGAAAAATTTTCAAGCCACCTTGGCATTTGAGTTGGCTTGGGAAAGGCAAGGTATTTGATTGATTGACTAATTAATTAATTAAAGATTTCCTCTCAGGTTTTGAGGCTGCAATCCTATACACTCTTTCCTGAGAGTAAATCCAGTGGTGGGGTTCAGGGGGTTCTCACAGGTTCTATAGAACCCCTTGCTAATGAGCGCCTGGTTCTGAGAACCGGTTACCAATGGGACATAGAACCTGTTGTTAATTTAGGTTATTAGGAGATAGTACCCTGTTGTTAATTTACCCTTAGGATCCCAACTGGGTCCATTGGACCCGATTTGGACATTTGTGCTTTTTTTTTTACTGGAATTTATTATTTTTACTTGACAAGACTTTCTGACTTTTTTACTGCCTATTAGATAGTTACAAATCCAAAAGCATGAAACTTTTGAATTTACAGGTTTTCTGTATTCGAAATTTTACTGTATTGTGAAATTCGAATTTGAATTCAAGTTCCCAGGACGGGTCCATTAGACCCATTCAATATTTCAATATTTTGCTAGCTAAAATTATAGTTAAAATTCATAACTTCACAATATTTAGTATAAAATAATTGTACTACTATGTCTACAATAATAATACATCTAATAATTGTTGTACGGGTCCAATGGACCCGTACACTCATACGTGTAAAAAAAACACGTGGGATTCTAAATTATTTGAATCCCACCACTGAGTAAATCCCATAGAACACAATTGGACTTACTTCTGAGTAAACATGCTTAGGATTGCATCCTGAGTCTGACAGCAGCCACAGGGAGGGAAGCCATGTTGAGTGAATCATGTTTGTAATAATAGTGCTGCAAAAAAACCTGGGAAAATAAAAATATTTTTAATTTGTACCTCTGTAATGTGGGTCCCAGATGCAGGTGCAAGGTTATGGGAGGTTGCTCCATTTTCTAGGTGCCAACCCAACTACCATATTTACTCGAATCTAATGTACCATCAAATCTAACGAGCCCCCTATACTTACAATCAAAATACTGTATTCACTCAAATCTAATTAACCATCGAATCTAATGCACACCCTGATTTTGGAGACTGAAAAAGGCGAGCATTAGGTTTGAGTAAATACAATATTTCTTTCCTCTTCCTTTATCGTTTGTATTGCTATTGTCTCTGCTTCTTTGCAGAAGGGAATGTTCTTAATAATTTCAGGACTTTTGTGAAACCAATTTCTTGTGTATGAATTGAAAAAGAAGATTTTGATGCCTGTAGTTAGTCATTCAAAAATTGTGTTATGCACATGCTAAATTATAAAAATACATTAAAATGTAACATAAATTACATTTATATAAATTATAAATTACATAAATTACATTAATAATAAATTAATATTAATTATTATAAATTTACATAAATTATAAAAATACATAAAAATGTATTGTAAAAATACAATAGTAATGGTAATACTGTCAAGTACTAATGATGTATCTGTGCATCTGCAGTTGCGTAAGCAACTGATGTGTAAAAGTCTTGGTTTGTTGTACTTCACTAACAATCATTTTTTTAAAAAGTCTTGAACCAAGAACTGAAGTTTCTATGCATTTTGGTCACGCTCAGTTCTATTTTTAAAGGCGACCTCAGTGAAAAAACAAAAGAGAACAATGAACAGAGAGAGGAAATCATACGTCTCAAACAAGAAAACAGTTATTTGAATAATGAATTGCTGCTTAGTGGTGAGTAAGCAGGAACTGATGCCTGGATCCAGGCTTTTGGGAGGTGTGGACAATGCCCTTTAGATTTCTGAACCACATCTCTGATTTAACAGTAGCAGATCCCAGCATCCTGGACTTGAGTGGAGTCTGTCCCTTTGGTCGGTTGTGGCCCATTTTGTTCTCGTCTCAAAGCCCATCTTTTCTCTCACCACAAGCTGGAGGGTTTTGGTATTATGGTTGTATCATTTTTGTAAGCATGGCTGAGATACTGTATTTACTCAAATCTAATGCGCCATCGAATCTAATGTGCACCCTATACTTATAATCAAAATACTGCATTTACTCAAATCTAATTGATCATTGAATCTAATGCACACCCTGATTTTGGAGACTGAATTCAGCTGAAAAGGGAGTGTTAGATTTGAATAAATACAACATCTTTGACATAGTATGGCATGGTATCGTGCTCGATGCTGCACGTGAAGCATGAAGGCCTGGGTAGATTAGTATGGAGGATAGGCTGTTACCTAAGCAGCAAATTCCCCCTCTCCACGCCACTGAAATAGTCCAATGGAACAGCAGAGTCAATACGATTGGTTCCAGCTGCGTTGCAGAGCTGGGCAAAGGACAGGAGCTCACTCTGTCTTTGTGGGGACCTGGTTAGCAGGCACAGTGTCTTAACCACTTGTGCCACTCACAGCCTATATCTTTGACATACCATTGGTGAAATTAGCTGGTACCTTTTGCACCCCTTTGAGTGTGCCTGGAAAGCAACCCAATTCTAAAAGATGTTGATGATTTTAACATGTAAATCATCATTTCCTGCTTGTTATTAACTCAATTTCATGTTGATGTTGTTGTTCCTGCAGCAAATAACGAACACTTCTTTTCAACAGCTGAGAGAGCCAATCGCAAAGATCAACTCCTTCAATCTGCCAAATCGAAACAGTTACGGACAGACACCGAACTGAGCAATTTGAGACAGGTTTGACTCCACTTTTGCAGAGAGGATGTTGTGTGTGTTTTTTGTGTTGTGTTACAATGTGGAATGGAAAAGAGTGAGAGGTGAATGGTGACGAAATGGCCTGACCCTCCACAATGGGTGGTTGTGGCAGCTTGGAAATATATATCATTTTTGTGCTTGGGTTTCCTAATTGTTGCCTCACCATATGCCACCAGATCTATGTGAAGCAGCAACGTGATCTGCAATTTCTGCATTTCAATTTGGAGAGTTCTCAGGAACTGACTCAGAGGCCCAAGGAGGAAGACCAAGAAGAGAGGTCAGTCTGCCAGGGGATTATTGGATCAAGAGCACAAGCACATGGGCTAGAGAAATTTTGTGAAATCCTAACTAGCATCTCACTTTTGAGACACCGTCTTGAGCATGTCTGGAAAAAAATTGAAATTTGGATCTTGGATCATGAGGATGAAGGCTTGTTTGCCTCCCTCCCTATGGGCAAAATCCATAGCAGTTATGGGTCCACGCAATTACATCACCCTCTAGTGTTATCTTAGTGTTAAGATAGTGTTATCTTAAGATCTTCCATAAGATCTTAACTGCTCTGGAGCAAGGGGCTTAATTTCACTTTAGGATATAGGCTTAAGTATCACTGGAGTTGATGCTGCTTCCTTCTGTGGTAGAGAGCACATCTCAACTACCAGCTTTGCCCATGCCAGGCACTTCATTGCCCAAGGGGGAGGAGGTGGCTGTGATAGACAAGCCAGTTAACATTACAGCATCCTGTTTTCTGCTTTGCTACACACTTACGCTAAAATGTGATCTCAGAGGGCCATTTCACTTTGCTGAGCGTCTCCTTCCCCTACAGTATTGCCCTGTGATATTATTACTGGAGATTAATTTTAGACCATGAATCAGTAGAAGCTGTGCAGGGAAACATGACACAAGTGTCAGTGAAGTCATCATGGCTGACACACCCTTGCCTGGGAAAATAAAAGGATGGATAAAGAGCCTTGGATGTAGGGAACAGATAATTTTGTAGGCTCACTTTATTTTGCAGTGTTAATTTTAATTCCTTATTTTATTCTCTTGGACCTCTGCTTCAGCATTTCTACTGGCTGCCCATTTGATACTGGGCCCACTTCAAGCTGCTGGCATTGACCTGTAAAGCTCTTCACAGTTTGATTGGGTGTTATCTGAGGGCCCACTTTCTCCCATAAAAATCCAGCTCATCCTCTTAGGAGAATGCTCTCCTATAAGTTAGAGGAGGGGTCTCCAAACCCAGGCCGAGTGGGCTTGGGGTCTCCAAACCGAGGCCCATAAAGGGCCAGCCTCTGGTTCCCTCCAAGCTTCTGGTCCACTTGACCAAACACAACTGGAGCTGTGCTCTGAAAATTTAGAGGGTTCTAGGATCCTTAAAAAAATCATTCTTGGTTTTTCCCAAAAACCAGAAGTAACTTTTTGTGCCATCTGAAGGCATTAGAAGGTGCTTGGAAAGTTTGGAAATGGAGATCCATTTGTGTATGTGTTTTATTTCTGTGATATGTGTTGGTGTTTGGAGACATCCTGGATATTTGAGGCCATTCATTCTCATTTATTCATTCATCTAGGTTCTATTTCTGAGGTGTTTATTTTAATTTTTTTTTCTGGCCCTCCACACCATGCCAGGTACTTGATGTGGCTGAAAAGTTTAGAGACCCCTGAGTTAGAGGGATGGCAGTGTGAGGGCACCCCATAAAGTAGCACCCCATTTATGGAATACATGCATCCCTCACTTATTGGATGGTTTAGGGACTAGAGCACCATCCTAAAGTGAAAACGGTTGAAAAGCGGAACCCAATCTTTTTCAGCTTGCAAATGTAAAACGGCCACCAAAAAAAGATGTATATATCACTTGCAGAAGCCTCAATAACACATTCATTAACACATATTCAAAATATATAACAAATCACAGTAAAATGAACAAAGGCATAGGTGGGCAATGAATATCTTATGCATTTGAATGATGGTTATTTACTGAACCCTACAATCCAGAGTAACTACAGGAAGATGCAAGAGGCACTTACACTGGATTGCTCTATGCATTTTCCATAGGTTTCCCATAGGTGGTGCTATAACTGCGTCAGTGTAAAAGGTTCTGTAGTTACTCTGGATTGTAGCCTCACTGAAGAGTCATAAGGAAATGCCAAAAACAGTTTAATTATCATGTCACATGCAAATCAACACCAGGGAAGACAATTTTGGGTTGCAATCCAGAGTAACTATGGGGAGTCCTTGCTCTGGTGTAAGAACAATTTACTCTGGATTGCAATATGAATTTCCCATAGGTTTTCACTAGGTGATGCAGTAACTATGGGTGCACATAATGTCTCTTACTTGCTCCCGTAGTTACTCTGGATTGTAGGGTTAGCTTTTAGAGCAGCAGAGAGAGGTTGAAAGAGTGGAGCATGTGTTGAATGAATGGGAATAATTGAAAGGTGTTGAAAGAGCAAAACCATCAGAAAATGAAACCTATGGGAAACCTGTACACTTCCGAGGGAATTAAAAATGTCTCTCTCATAGCCTTCAGTGAGGACTCAAGCATTTGTTTTGTTTGGCATTGTTATCTGACAGCTCTGTAATAATGCTGTGGTCTGTAGTCCCCCCTCCCTGAAAGGTTTTATTATTTTAAACATTGTAATATGGTATTTGTAAGGTGGAAAGATACTTCAGGGGGGAAAGAGGGATCTTTGAAATCTTTGAAATAATAATATTACGCTATTTATAGCAAAGGGGTTACTTTGGCAACTATGAAGAGTAGAAGCAGCAGCAGAAACACAGACTGTAGCGAAGTCAGTCAGAAGATACCGACCCACATAGTGTACGTTCCCAACCTTAGCCCGAAAAATATCTGCTGTACATGCAGTACCAATGCTAGGCAGCAAATGGACCCTGAGGAGAGATGGGTGACCAGCATGGATGAGTTTCACCAAAGACTGTTTCGTGAGCAAAGATCTCAGTGTAGGCAGGAGCAGAAGGAAAGCATTAGGGAGGCAAACAGCAGACCTTCCACCGAGTCGGAGAACGGATGGGCAAAGGAAGGCAAGGATCGGGCTCAAATATCTGACCCACACCCCCTTTCATCTTTACCGATACACGAGCATTGGATAGATCTGGATTCTCATGCAGACCGCCAGAGCGGTGTGTCGAAGCTCTCGGAGATGTCCAGTGGGGATTGTAAAGATATAGATGCGTCTGGGATTTCCTGTGAGCAAAATCCCAGTGACCAGCCCAGTCCAGTGAAAGTGGTGGACTCTGGCTCCTGTTTCCTCAACTCCACAAACAGCACCTTAATGTACCAGCCTGTAACTGACCGGGAGTGGATGAAGATTTTCAAGCCCACCCAAGGAGAAGTCAGTGGAGGTTGTAGAAGTTTCCCCAACATTCCTCAGGCTACACCTGTCATTAAAAGCGGCACATCTAAAAGGTTCGTTAGGAAAAGCTAAGTGTTAGCATAGTTTGCCCCCTCTTCATGATCATTTCCTTGCAGGCACAGAAAACTAGGCAGTACAACACCAGCCCCTGTGGTTGATTGGTAAGCAGTATGAAACCTTTGCCTTGGCCTGCCCTGGTACTGCTTTAAATACAAGGAGCCTTTGCCTGGTTAGAGTCCTATTTTTTGATGCTGTCAGCATCAGGTCTGCCAGTTGCTAATCATGATGATCACAGGCATGGTCTCCTCTACATATCAGTTGCATATCAGTTGCACAGTTGCACAGGAGAAAGAGTGGAAGAGGTCTATTCCTTGGGGCAGTTGGAGGGCAACTCGGAAAACAAGTATGCTAGACCTTGGACCCGAATTAGCAGGGTTTTTCCTGCGCTCTGTAAAAACAGAAAACGGTTGGGCCCTGGGGCTAGTCAGAGTGTGTAGATCAACCAGCCACCTGCTTTCAAGGGCACATGCTTTAAACAGGAATGTGGTTCTGGAGCAGACCCATCTGGCTTACCTTGGAAATGGAATTTGTAAACATCATAACACCGAATTTCTTCCCTTTTTGCCTGTTCCCCCCAAGAAGAGCTATAAGTTGGGGCTTATAGCTTGTGTTGGGGCTTGTGTTCCCCACAAGAAGAGCTATAAGTTGAAGAGCTCCTCAGGGCTGGTTCATACAAAGTTCCCTTAAGTTAGGGCCTTATTGTCTTCTACACTGATGGACAACAGTGCAACGTCAATAGTGGGGCATCAAGGAGGGGATCCTTCTTTTTGCCTTTGAAATGCATGGAGAAAATGGGAAAGCTAATTGTCCCTCTGTGTGTGTTCCCTGCTTACTCTTAGTGACAAGAGGAGGTGATCCCTGCACATGCCTCCACATTCTGTTCACATGTTGGAGCCCTGGTGAACTCCAGCTGGGGGTCTTCATGGGGGGGAACTTTTGCCAGGTCATGCCTAGTCCACACTGAGAGTGCTTTTTACCCATATGACTCATGTCCTCACTGTTGTTATCTAGTGGTCTGTGTGATGAGCAAGGGATTTTATTCATTGTTTGGAATGAATGCAACTTACTAACTCTCTGGCAACCCCCTACCCTCATCAGCAGCTTGGGAGTTACTGGAAATATTGTTGATTTGGGTGCAGCAAAGTTCTGTTGGGGTTGGGGGGGAACTTAAATTTTGGCTGCAATCCTAAAAACACTTTCCTGGGAGTAAGAGCCCTTGAACACAATGGGGTGTGCAAATCAGTTTTCATATACTGCCAGGTTTGACAGGGTACTATATTGGTTTTGTGGAAGAGAAATATGGCAACCCTGTTTTGTGGAACCTGTGATAAGGCCCTCATGTATGACTCAAGGCAAATGGTTGTGTGGCATTGCATATAACCTGAAGTGTGTAGTTGCTTTGTTTAATTTTAATTAACAGTGATTCAATTAACAGTGATCCTGGCATGAATATTATGTACTTGGATGGATCCAAGGTTGACATCAGCATAAAAGACCTGAATCCATGTTTGACATCAACACAAAAGAAAAGCATGAATGGGCCCAAGAAACATGAGAGGACCTTCTCTGAAGACCTCTCTCGGGAGCATACAAGCTCACCAGATATCCACGCAGTAAATGAGTGCAGCCATGCCACCATCCAACATGTAAGTATTTGGGAGAATGGGGGCACCTCTGATGAAGTTTTCCTACTTGGGTTATAGAGTGGGGTGGCCATAGAGATAGATATATGTGGCTGCACTGTATCTACCTGGTCCCCATTCTGCTCTTTTTCCTCCTAGGATCCCTGCTCACCGACCAGTAAGCTGCAGAGGCTGCTGGCAGAGTCTCGACGGATGGTATCAGACTTGGAACTTTCCAACCTGCTCCATACTAGTCCTTGCTGTAGCCCAAATAGCAGCTACAGTCCTACGGTATTTTTATTGGCTTTTAAAAAAATCTTTAGGATCAAGCTTCAACTTGCCTTTGCCTTCTAGTCTCCCATGTACCACTTGCTGTTCCATTTTCTCTGACCATATAGGGTTGCCATATGTTCCTGAAAAATGGGACTGTCCTGGTTTTTGGGGATTGTGTTCACATACTGGCAGGTTTGAAAAGGGGCCCTATCCTGGTTTTATGGAAGAAAATTATGGCAACCCTACATTAATTGCATGAGAAATGCTTGAATATAAGTGTGGAAATGTGTGTCATACCAATTTCACTTGGATACTGAAGAACATGGATATTTCCAGCTAATTTTTTTTCCTGGTTTGTGACCTGTAGGCAACAATCCAGAGTAACTATGGGACCTTTTAGACCAATATAGTTACGGTGCCACCCATGGGAAACCTATGGGAAATGCATAGAGCAATCCAGAGTAGTTCCATTGAACTGTTTCAGTGGCGTGGAGAGGGGGGATTTGGCTGTTTGGGTAACAGCCTATCCTCCATATTAATCTACCCAGGCCTTCATGCTTCACATGCAGCGTCAATCATGATACCATAGTCTTTCAAGACAGATGGATGCCCGTAGTTACTCTGGATTGTAGGGGAAGTCACACTGTTAATTTCTGTGGTTTTTTAATGATGATGGCTGTTTTTACATCCTTTGACAGGTGATGGAGCACTCTGATTGCAAAGGGAGGTTTCCAGCTGTAGAAGAAAATGAGATGAAACTTTCTCTCTTCTCTTTATGACCGCAGGCGAGTCCTCCTGCCTTTTTTGGTCTTGTTCGTTTAAAGTACAGTACAGATCAGATTTTTAAAAATACATATATGTATACCAAAACATATATTCAGTACCGCTACAAATTCCAGGTGCACAAAGGCCATAGGCATCACAACCCTAGAGCCCATCTTTGCAGATTCTTTGGAACAACAACCTGGGCTTGAGTTGAAATCAATGAGAAAAATGTAGCACAGAGCCCTTGGCATCTCCAGTATGCCTCCTGGCTTGTAAATCCCAACAATCCTGATGTCAGAGGCTCTCCGTCAACATGGAAACTCCTGCATTACCAGCTGTTTGCAGAGCCACTGGGGTGGGGGGAGTTTCCGTCAAAGGCACAAAGATATCTTTGAGAGAAATAGTAAGTCTGTGTAATAGTTCACCCTGTAAAGTAAATATTTTGGGCCAAAACTACCAAGATAGCCTTGAAGTTCTCGGTGGCTGTTTTTTTCCAACAGCTGTTTTTTTCAAAGAGCCACACCAGAAATTGAACACCAGGGTGGGGTTTTGACAGTATTTGGTTCCTCAAAACTTTCCTTTTCTTCCCTAAACCAGTTGGTCCCACCTTTGATCAACAAGAGGCATCTCTACTGAAGGCAGAAGACCATCCTGCTGTATCATCGAACAGGCAGTTCCTCACTTTTCCAGTGCCAAAAGACCTGTGACTGAATGCTGGGGAAATAAATATATTTATTTCCTAATATTTTTTTAAACCCAGAATTATGCTAAAATGAACAAAGCCTATTTCATAGTAGGTCTATTTTTAGATTTTAGCCTATTTTTAGAGAGCTTTTTAAATAATAGCTCATTCAAAGGTGACTTTTTAAAAAGTTAGATGTGGTTTTTTTTGTACAAATGTTTTGTATTTACAATATAAAGCAAGTGTTAATTCCTGCTCCGTGCTCCTTTCACTAACTCTTAAAGATTTCAGAGGCAATTCAGCAGACATTCTCCTGTCAACATACTTTTATTACTCCTTTTATTTAAATGAAGATGGCACAAGAGCACACGTACTTCCTGCTTATTGCCCCCTTAGGCCTGGACTATTAGTTCTAAGGAAGGATAAGACTGTAATAAAATTGTGCCTACATTATTTTAACTATATTTGTATCCATTTGAAAGTATTTAAAGCACTACGGTTTATCTCAGTGAATAAATGTGATGCTCTTTTTAAACCTCTTTGTGAATCTTCTCTAATAGCTTATATCGATTAATCTGCACTAAAATTACACACATTTTGCTGTCTTAAGTTAAACCTCTTTGTGGGCATATTTGGGGCACCAATTTAGAAAATGGCATTAGTTTTGCCCTGTCTATCCCTCCCTCCCCCATCCCATATTTATATACTGCTTTTCAACTATTGTGTCTACTTTTAGAGTTACATCATAGGGCAAAATCTATGGGGAGTCCTCAGAGTAACTACGTGGAGTCCTTGCTCCAGTGTAAGGACAACATAGGGCACAATCCAGAGTAACTATGGAAGCACATAAGAGGCATTATGTGCTCCCGTAGTTACTACACTGCCTAGTGAAAACCTATGGGAAATTCATATTGCAATCCAGAGTAACTGGTTCTTACTCCGGAGCAAGGACTCCCCGTAGTTACTCTGGATTTCACTCTTACTCTCGATTCCAATATGAATTTCCCATAGATTTTCACTAGGTGGTGCAGTAACTACAGGTGCACATAAAGTCTCTTATGTGCTCCCTTAGTTATTCTGGATTTGGGGATCTATCTCTCCCCCCCTCCCCGGTTCTCTCCCCCCTCTCTCTTTCCCCCCTCTCTCTCCAGTATTTATATACTGCTTTTCAACTATTGTGTCTAGTTTCAGAGATACAGCATAGTGTCATTGGTTCATGGTTCAGGCAGCTTCCTTATGACAAAGCCTAGGCCGTGGCTTCCTTGCAAGGAAGCTGCTTGAATTGTGTTACAAGAATATGCTCAAACTAGACATGAAAGGGCCAAAGTGAATCCATTTTTTAAAGAAACCTGCACCTCAAATAAGTTTTGAACAAAGATTTTTTCTGACCTTCAAATGTGGAGGTCTGTTTTATTTATGGAAATGCTGCAAAAGGGTAAGGCTTCCTTTGTATATTTGTATATTTTTGGTTATTCAAGGGGGAAACAAAGCTTCCATTTAATTTCTGCCTGCCTTCAGCCAGGGTGTGCAGGCTTTCCTTACTCCCTGACTTGTCTTTAATTAGAGGGTCAAGGCATAAGAAGGAGTTAGAGCAGAGTTCCGTTTCCCGCTCCTGCAGAAATATCAAGTTACAGCAGTTTCTGCAGCAAAACAAAGTTGGCAATGTAAAGATCAGGGACAAAGGCCAGAAACTACATTAGCAAAGGGAGGGGGAAAACTGTACAGGCTCTCTTTTCCTAATGGTTAAATAAAAGGTACTTAGAGGATATGGAGTAAAATACCCATACCTATAAAAAAAGTTCTGTATTGTGCTCCTGCTATTAAATGTACATGGTGCTTTGCAAGGTATAAGAGGATTTGTCTCTGCCCCATAGAGCTTAGCCTGACACAACAGAGGAAGGGAGGTGGAAAAAGGAATTGTTTACTCCTGTGTAAACTTCAACCCAGAAATGTGAGCACATATGCTTCAGCTGTTGACAAGATGCAATTTTTGTTAATGAGTCAGATTTTTACTTCATTGTCTGGCTTGTGGGCACTTATAATGTGCACCGTAAAAAAAGAGATAAGGGCTTTTTAGGGCTTTTGAAGAGTGTTACTCTTCCCAACTGTTTCTGCTGAAGGAAAGCATTTATTCTATATTCTGGACGCGTCTATACCATCTCTCTCAGGTAGGTGGGTGGGTTAATGGGGCCTTCCTAGGATATTCCAGCAGTGATTGAGAAGCACCAAACTACCCCTGGTTAAGAATGGTCAACAACAGGTAAGGCCTTATCCAGCAGTGTGTTTTTACTGGGGTTTGTTTCTATTTTGTTCCTTTCCTGAATGGAGGTAGTGCAGTACAGTAAGTAGAACATAGAGTTTGGGCAGCTATAGGCTAAATCCAGAGTAACTACGGGTAGTCCTTGCTCTGATGTAAGAACAACTTACTCTGGATTCCAATATGAATTTCCCATAGGTTTTCACTAGCTGGTGCAGTAACTACGGGTGCACGTAAAGTCTCTTACATGCTCCCGTAGTTACTCTGGATTTGGAGTTATGCTGTCTTTTAGGTTGCTATGAAGGTAAAGTTTGATAAAGGCTGCAATCCTAAAGACACTTTCCTGGGAGTAAGACCCATTGAACAAAATGGTTCTTACTTTTGAGTGGACATGGTTAGGATTGTGCCTAAAGGATCAATTCACATGCAAACCTTCCTATTCCTTGGTGATTGTGTATCTGAATGTGTGGAGGGATTTCATACATAGCTTCATACATGCAATATATATGTCTCCATTTTTTCCAATGTATATTGCTCTATTTCTTTATTCAGGAGTTCGGTGGGACTTAGAGCACAATCTGAACCATGTCTACTGTCTTAACCATGTCAAAAGTAAGCCCAAATGTGTTCAATGGGTCTTACTCCCAGGAAAGTGTCTTTAGGATTGCAGCCAGAGTTCCAAATGTGCTTTTTGAATTTAAGTGCTAATTGTTTCACAATTTGCAAGGTAGTTTTTGGTAATCCCAACATGTCAACAGACTTAACCAGCAAGGTACAAGTAAGAGGATTTGGCTGTGATTAAAAGTCAATTAAATGATTTTTTGTGCTCTAGTAATGGGAGCTGGCCAGAAATGAGCTTGTGGAATGTCCTTCTGCTTTACTGCCATACCCTACAATCCAGAGTAACTACGGGAGCATGTAAGAGACATTACGTGCACCCGTAGTTATGGCACCACCTAGTGAAAACCTATGGGAAATTCATATTGCAATCCAGAGTAAATTGTTCTTACACCGGAGCAACAACTCCCCGTGTTACTCTGGATTGTGCCCTTTGAGGTCCAAAAGAGGTTAAGATGATGCCAACTTTAACTGGAACAATCTCTGGGTGTGTATGAGTGAAAGCAAGCCTGAAATCCACACAGAGTTCTTCATCGATACTAGACTGCTACACGGATGTTGCAACGACAACTGTCAATGGATGATTAAAAGCAGACCTATGAAATATATATTGTATGAGCACACATCTAAGGACAGAGGGCGGTTTGGTTTTATTTTTCACCAATTTTGTGCTTTGAAAACAAAAGTTTTTGTTCTAAACTCTCATTTTTATTCTTTTTAAACTCTTTTAAAATGTTCTATGTGTTATATTGTCAGCAAATGCAGCCACGGCATTATTATGTGAGCTGCAAAAGTATTCAAAAAAGAGAGAACCCAATGCAGCTTATCTGAAAAAGTACTTTGTTCAGGGTGATCAAATGTTCTCTTTTTCCAGGACATGTCCTAGATTTTAGCTTTGTGTCCTAGAAAAAATGTCAGTCTTCCTTGTAAGTAGACACATGTTGCATTTTTGTAATTAATAAATTACTGTACTTACTCAAATATAATCGCCTTTTTTAGTCTCCAAAATCAGGGTGTGCATTAGATTTGACGTTAATTAGAATTGAGTAAATACAGTACAATATTTGGATTTTGAGTATAGGGTGTGCATTATATCTGATGGTGCATTATATTCTAGTAATAAATACAGTATATGTAATACATTATGGCTGCAATTCTAACCACATTTTCCTGGGAGTAAGTACTGTACTATTGAACACAGTGGACTTAACTTATGAGTGGACATGCTTAGGATTGAACTATATATGTAATAGTTAATCACAAACCTAACTATGACTACTCAAAAATAGGTCCCATTGTGTTCAATGTGTTTTACTCCCAGGAAAGTGTCTTTAAGATTGCAGCCTAAATTTAATTCATTAATAATAATAATAATAATAATAATAATAATAATAATAATAATAATAAATTAATAAGCAGGCCTCCGTCAGTCTTGGAAGACTTTGGTATCGTGCTCGGCGCTGCATACGCTGTATGCGAAGCACGAAAGCCTGGGTTAGATTGTTATGGAGGATAGGCTGTTACCCAAGCAGCAAATCCCCCCTCTCCACGCCACTGAATTAGTCCAATGGAAAGGCAGAGACAATACGATTGGATCCAGCTGCATCGCAGAGCTGAGCTAAGGACAGGAGCTCACCCTGTCTTGTGGTGCCATCCCGGGTCTCGAACCCTGGCCTGCTGGTTAACAGGCACAGTGTCTTAGCCACTTGTGCCACCCACAGCCTAATTAATAAATAATTAAATTATTAATAAATTAATTTAAAATAAATAAATAAATACAGTATTTTAATTATAAGTATAGGTCAGTATTTAGTTTAACAATTTATTCAATTACAATAAAAGGTAGTATAAACCATTCAGTCCTATTCATGTTTACTCAGAAGTAAGTTCCATTGAGTTCGATGGGGTTTTAAGATTGCAGCCTAACCCATTGTTGCATCAAGTACTGGAATTAGGTAAAAATCAACATAAACCCATTGTCATATTATTGTCATATGTTAATTAATCCAGTTAAATTAACTTTTGTACCAGCTTTTCAGCTGTGCATTACAATCACCAGTAAAAAAATTTTAAATCATGAGCCTTTCAAAATCAGGGTGCGCATTAGATTTGATCAGTGTTATTTTTTTCTGGAAAAATAGGTGCCGGTACTCACCTGTGTGTGTGAGTTTGTGTCTATGGCTCCAATCCTAAAGACACTTTCCTGGGAGTAAGACCCATTAAACACAATGGGGCATACTTTTGTGTAGACATCATTAGGATTGTGCTGTATGTGTGTATGCTGGTACTCAACCACTGCATACTGGTACTGGTACTCAACCACTGGTACTCCATATGGGTGCATACCCCCGAAAAAGAACCCTTGATTTGATTAGATCCAAGTAAATATGGGTAAATTATATGTAATACATTATATGTAATAGTTTTAAATTTAATAATAAGTAACATAATTTTTAAATTAACCATGTCCAAGCGCTGTGTGTGTGTGTGTGTGTGTGTGTGTATATATATATATGTGTGTGTGTGTGTGTGTATGTATATACATATGTGGGTAAATTATATGTAATACATTATATATAATAGTTTTAAATTTAATAATAAGTAAAATAATTTTTAAATTAACCATGTTCAAGCGCTATATGTGTGTATATGTATATATACATATATGTGTGTATATGTATATATATGTGTGTACATGTATATAAAAGTGTGTGTGTACTTTTAGCTTTTATTTTGCCTACATTTTTTTTGTATGTCCTACATTGTACATATACACATATGTGTGTATGCGTATTTTTAGCTTTTATTTTGCCATGCCCTACCTACACTATCTTGCATGTCCTCTTTTTTCCCAATAGCATTTGGTTCCCCTGACTTTATTTAATTTCCCTTGAGTTTATTTCCTTTGCAGATCTCCTCCCTGCTGGATCTCATCCCTGATCCCTGAATTTTGGTGTTAGAGGTAGGACAGATCTTATTTTTTTCCTGCTTACCAGTTCATCACTTGTACAAACCCAGTTTCCCCAGTTAGGAAACATCCAAAACAAGATCCTGGGTGGAGGGGGAAAAATAGGACTGGTGCTTTGGAGGAAGAGGCAGTGCAAATCAGTGGGGTGTGTGTTGCCAGTTCCCCTCCAGTCCTGGGAGGAGGAGGATGCTGGAGGGTGTTTTGACATTCCAGAAGCCTGAGTATGACTGGGAGGGAAGGCAGGGATTGGCTTCCAAGGCAGGGGGCAGGTAGCCTCCTCCAGGTTGTGACTGGCTGCAGGGGCTGGAGGTGTGCCTGTGCAGGGATGCTGTGCAGGGAGGAGGTGGAGTAGCCTTGGTCATTCCCCATCAGGCCCTCTGGGGGCGCCCCTGTGCCCTTCCTGAGCCTGGGTGCTTGTGCAACTGGGGGGAATGGGTGGCTGAGAGTATCCCAGGCCTCCGGATCTGTTGCTTTTGCAGAGGCAGGAGAGGAGAAGGAGCAAAAGGAGGAAGGATCAGGAGCAGAGTCTGCAAAACAGCCCAGCTTGGAGCCTGGCTGGGTCCCAATCCTGATCCTGTTCTGGGAGAGGCTGAGCATTGCAACATGAACACCATCAAGAATGTCCCTGCCCGGGTGCTGAGCCGCAGGAGTGGCCACAGCTTGGAGGCAGAGAGGGAGCAGTTTGACAAGAACCAGGCAAGGCATTGATTGATTTTATTGGGGGGGGCGTTGGGGTGCAACAGATCATATGCAACAATCTGGGATTGCATGCAAAAGATGGGGTTGCTCAGGTGCAAGCAGAGGGAAAGGGGCTGCTGATTGTCCCTGGTATATTTGGGGGGGCAAGGAAGAGAGATGAGCCCCCCCCCCACTGAATGCATGCTTTGTAGCTCACTTCCACCCACCCCCAGATCCCCCTTCCTCTTGACCTCATGCATGCTCTGTGTGGTTAACACCCCGCCCCTT
The DNA here is from genome assembly GCA_030015325.1 of Cryptoblepharus egeriae. NCBI lineage: Eukaryota > Metazoa > Chordata > Lepidosauria > Squamata > Scincidae > Cryptoblepharus > Cryptoblepharus egeriae. The sequence goes on along the minus strand of JAREYC010000017.1, from coordinate 6,861,649 downwards.
GCAAAGATCAATATTCCCCCTCCCTTTAATTCAAGATTGTTTTCTAGTTTGGAGGCATCTTATCAAATTCACTTCCTGTGCCTGCCCATAGTTTTCAATCAATCAATCAATCAATCAATCAAATCAAATCAATCAATCGTATTTCTACACATACCCCAAAAGCATTGCAATTAAACAGACTGTGCATAAGGTGGGGGTGTTCTGGGGGATCAGCTTGACAAGGTTAAAATAATAATTTTATTATTATAAAATTATTTATAAATTAATTAATTATTTTTATTATTTATAAAATTATTATTTAAAATTAACCTTTAAAACTATTAAATTTTCACCTAAGGAAGTGGAACAGACAGGGTTTTGAGAAAGAGGGGCTGGGGAAAAGGGGGCGTGAAGGGGGTTCGGTTTGATCATGATCCAGGGATCAGAGATGTGGGGAGAGGAGACTGGAGGGGGGATCAAGAGGAAGTGACACTTCCACTTCTGGGTGGTGGGACCAGAGCATTATGTACTGGGGGACCCCAAGAAGAAGGGTGGAAGGTTTGAGGGTGGGGGGATCTGTGGCCATATATGTTTTTAGGATCATGCATGGAGGAATGTGTACACTTGCATTCACAAAAGCTGTGCAGATTGCCTGAATATGGGGATATTTGGGGAGAGCAATATAAGTGCTGTTCCTGAAACACCCCCAAATCTAAATCTTCTGGTTTGAGATTGCCTCCCCCACCAGTCTCTGGACCCCCAGGGTGGAAGGACCGTGGTCTTGGAAACAAGTGGTAGAAGTGTGACGTTGTGGGACAGGAATCCCTTCTACTGAACAAGTCTGGAGCACAAGGTTTGAAATTTCAAAAGTCCCCAAGATACTGGTTGTGAACTGGTTGCCCAGTTTCTGTACTGATGACAACTGGGAAGGCTATGTGTGTGAAAGAATGTTGTCTCTCTTCCAGAACTGAAACAGGCAAACCAAAATGCATTGATTCACTCTGCATTTGTGTTGCATGTCACGTTTTTGTGTGTAGTAAAATGTGATATTTTATCAATAGCTACTAATTGTGATTGTTTTTGTGGAACCTCCAGGTTCAGTGGCAGTCTACCTCACTGTGGGAGAACCATGGTAGGGGATCATCCTGGCTTTCTCCCCTGGTGGTGTCTACCTATAGGTGTGTAGGCTACCGTGGAGAAAGAGGCTGGACTCTTGATCCTTTGGCCTGATCCAGCAGGACTTGCCAACCCCATTGTTTGAGGTCATGCCTAGATTAATAATGTCAAGGGCTTTTGCTTTTTAGGGTGGTTGGGGGAGATTAGAACCCTAAATGTAAAGCTTGAGTTACAATGTTATCTCCCTACACAGTGCTTCCCCCCCCCCCCTGCAGTCTGGGTCACAATGAGTGTGCTGTTTGAAGCATGTGTTGGCATGTGTTCCACCTTGCTGTGTATGTACCAGTATGTATCATAATGCTTTGAATTGATCATAATCTGTCTGGGTATCGCGCCTTGAGACTGGCATGTGTGCCAGGGCTTAACGTCTCAAAAGAGAGGGGTTCACAGCCGCCCGGAAGTCCACACCCTATGCCTTGTAATTCCTTTTCACTGATCCTAACTGTGGGTGAGGCAGGATTGCGATGATGGTGATGAAGCAACGGCATTCTGCACATGCTCAGAGGTGCTGGTGTTTTTACTACCCTGAAGTTCCACGGTTGAGTCCTGGCTATAAAAAATAACTTCTGGGATCGAGCACACACTATGCACTTCCTCTATTTTACTTCTTGTTCTGGTATATTTAGACATCTCAACGCACTATGGAGGCACAAGTTCTGTGTGTACAACCTGTGTGTGTGTTAAATGGATCTTTTTAGGAAAATTGTGTTTCTTCTTTCTAGGTATAGAGGAGGCGTGTTTTGTCTGTGGATCTATTTTGGGTAGGAGGATTTGTGTATTCCTGGCTGGTGGGTACAGCTTGACTGTGTTTTTTTAAGTGTGGGTGGCTCTTATTTTGGATAACAATCTGGTCCAATTTCTACCAGTGGTACAAGTAAAAAAACAAAATAAAAGATCTTTTATTTATCTGAATATCTTTATTTTATTTATTTAAAGATCTTTAATGTATTTATTTAAACATCTTTTATTTTTATAAAATTCAACTATTCCCCAATTTCTGGCCTTCCTACCAAGGCAGGTGACAGGGATTCCTTTGCAGATTGTAGGTTTTGGGGAACCTCACTTTATAGAAAGCCCAGGATATAGTTGCTGCTAATTTGTATTTGCTTTGAAATAGGGGTTTTCTTTCCCCCAAATGCACCACATCCGTTACCTTGCAATGGTCTAGGTGGCTTTAAGCATGGAACAGACATACCCCCAAATCCCGAGTTACTGCAGGAGCACATAAGAGACTTAATGTGCACCTGTAGTTACTGCACCACCTAGTGAAAACCTATGGGAAATTCATACTGGAATAAGTTGTTATTACACCGGAGCAAGGACTTCTTGTAGTTACTCTGGATTTTGCCCTTAGCCCCATATCCTAAAGTCAAATTAAGCCCTTTGCGATGGATCAGTTAAGATGACTTTCCATAAGATAACACTAGAGGGTAATGTAACTGCGTGGACCCGTAACTGCTCTGGATTTTGCCCATATTGTTGCCCACGAGTGACTTCAGGGCACTTTCACACCAGCCCTACAATCCAGAGTAACTACAGGAGCACATAAGAGACATTCAGGTTGATGTAGTTATGACAGCACCTCGTGAAAACCTAGGGGAAATTCATATTGCAATCCAGAGTAAATTGTTCTTACACCAGAGCAAGGACTCCCCGTAGTTACTCTGGATTGCGTCCCAGGTCGCACAATGGTTTTTATAACACAAACACACACTCAGTCTCTGTGTATGTGTAAGTCCGGAGGACTAAATCCGGAAAAGTGTTTACAAATGGATATCAGGAAATGGGCAAAGCTGTCCTTGAAACATCTTCCTTTGCAGCGGGGCTAAAAATGGAGATGGGAACTATTTTCTGGGTGGGGGGAGTATGCAGACTTCCATTCTTGTGTGGTCTCTTATATTTTGAACTGTCAAAATTGAACCTCCCAACACTTCCTTGTTGGTCTGGTGAATCCGGTTCTGCACCTGAGCTGAAGAGGGAAAAGTTTCAGCATAGGTTGGAAATGGGCAATTCCACCGAAGGTTATTCATCTCGCACACATAATGATAAAGTCCTAAAATGATAAGAATATAGGTTTTTTTGTATCCCACCTTTTCCCCAGAGGACTCACAATAATCAACAAAGTCCACTAGAACATCATTTAAAAAGCATCCATTAAAAACAAGGTAAACCGCTGGTTTTTTTTACCATTGACAAGGCACACTGTAGCGCCACAGGGTGGCTTGTGCTCCCCTTAGTGGCCCTGAAACTCCTGAAACTCAGTGGCCCTGCACATCTGCAGATCTTTTGTGGTATACTAATGTACCATGACACACTGAACATTGCTGACCTACTGAGACATGCAGATTCACTTTTTTATAAATTAAGTATTTTCTAATTAGCTGGTTTCTCCGAAAAGAGGCTGCCCTCTTCTTGCTAGTAAGAAAAAGCCATGCTTTGCAGTGGCATGGAGAGGGGGGATTAGCTGCTTGCTAACAGCCTATCCTTCAATATCAGTCTACCCAGGCCTTTGTGCTTCGCATGCAGTGTCGAAAATGATACCATAGTCTTTCAAGACTCATGGATGCCAAGTTGTAAGATACCCCTGTATCTTCAGGGGATCCTTACCCAGATCACCCCTAGATACCAAAACACATGGATGATTAAATAGGTGGGTTGTGGACTGAGAGGTACACAATGCAACTGGAACCTGGTTCCAACCATCTCTGGAGCTGCTCTGAGTCCCTTAATATGTCAGAAAGATATTATCAATGCTCCAATGGCCTTTCTGTGGATTGTGGGTCTCAGAAAGCCTCTCAGATGCTACCAGGACAAGGTTCAAGTCATGTCCGTGTGATCCGCAGAGGGTGGAATTGTGGGTTCTGAACCTGTGGTTCCGAATTTGGGTTCCAAAATCCACAGTGGGTCTGAATGTGTCTCGTGAAAGCAAAATTTGCCAAAATAATTCCTGTAAACAAATAGGGTGGCCATAATTCTCTTTCACAAAACTGGGAC
>JAREYC010000017.1:5270000-5462500 GCA_030015325.1 Cryptoblepharus egeriae | reverse complement strand
GGGTCAGTCTTCCCGACATCACTGGGTGCCCCAAAACAATGAGCATAGAGATGGTTCCCAGGATTAGGCACTGATTATATACCCAGATAATGCTCAGATGACTCCTAACCTCACCCTACAATCCAGAGTAACTACGGGAGCACGTAAGAGACATTACGTGTACCCGTAGTTACTGCACCAACTAGTGAAAACCAATGGGAAATTCATATTGCAATCCAGAGCAAATTGTTCTTACACCAGAGCAAGGACTCCCCGTAGTTACTCTGGATTGTGCCCTAAGTCTTTGATCTGACATCATGAAAACTTTTTTGGTGAAGTTTCTGGTTTTAGAGTGCTGGATAGGGATGGGTATCTTGAGCTTAAGGAATGCCTCCGACCTGGCAAAACTGATCAGGGGGCCGAAAGATATTCCAGAAACGAGCACTGAAAGGCCCATTAATTTCAACTTTGGACTTCTCCATTTGTACATTAGGTGTCTCTGTGTCTCATGAAGAACAGAGGACTGAATAAAAAGGCCGATGCGACGGCCAGGCGGGTAATTGATGCAAATAGCCTATTTAATGGCTTCGCTAAAAGGACGTGGCAGGTGACAGTAAAGGAGGCATTACTCGGGCCAGAAAACAAGGTATTAATTCAGAACATAAGGACCTGGCCAAAATCTGGGACTGATTCTGATGTGCCAAATGCGGCACAAAATCTTTCTTTCTTTCTTTCTTTCTTTCTTTCTTTCTTTCTTTCTTTCTTTCTTTCTTTCTTTCTCCCTCCCTCCCTCCCTCCCTAATAAATTTATTGATTGACTGATTAGATTTATACTCCACCTTTTGCCATCTCTCTCTCTCTCTCTCTCTCTCTCTCTCTCTCTCTCTCTCTCTCTCTCTCTCTCTCTCTCTCTGAAATGCTTCACGGTTCACAAGATGAAGTGGTAAATTTTCAGGATGTCTGCAGATCTGTGCCCGGAGGGCTTCATCCACTTGTCAGCTACGGTGCTAGCAGCACCCTGAGTGATAGAGGAGTGCGTTCTCCAGATTGTCTGAATTTGTTCTTTTCTATTCCAGAGTCAAACTTCAGTCTGTCGACTCCCCTTTGGGGGACTGTTGTGTGTGAGTGTGTCTACACACCGGGTGGCTTGCGGCATCACATGCTCTCCCACTGAAATATCTGCTTTGGAAGTAGCGCTCTTGGACCACGTGTCCGGTCAAATCAAAATTGTGGCACAAAAGCACTCTTGCACATCAGTCAAACACAACTGGGGAAAAAAAATGTAGAATCATATGTAGGGTTGCCACGTGTCCCAGAAAACCAGGATTGTCCCAGTTTGGGGGGATTGCATTCATATACTGGAAAGTTTGACAGGTTGTCCTATCCTGGTTTTGTGGAAGAGAATTAGCAGGAACTCAGTCTTGAAAGACTATGGTATTGTGCTCGGTGCTGCATACGCTGCATGCAAAGCACAAAAGCCTGGGTTGGATTGTTATGGAGGATAGGCTGTTACCCAAGAAGCAAATCCCCCCTCTCCACACCACTGAATTAGTCCAATGGAAAGGCAGAGCCAATACGGTTGGATCCAGCTGGCGTCGCATTGCTGGGCTAAAGACAGGAGCTCACCCTGTCTTTTAGGGCCGACCTGGGTCTTGAACCCTGGCCTGCTGGTTAACAGGCACAGTGTCTAACCCTACAATCCAGAGTAACTATGGGAGCACAAATAAGAGACATTATGTGTACCCATAGTTACTGCACCACCAAGTGAAAACCTATGGGAAATTCATATTGCAATCCAGAGCAAATAGTTCTTACACCGGAGCAAGGACTCCCCATAGTTACTCTGGATTGTGCCCTTAACCACTTGTGCCACCCACAGAATTATGGCAACACTATCATATGGTTACATCAAGCTTACTTTTATTATTGTCTGTGTACCAATAACAGTGTGTACCAATATTATTGTCTGTGTACCAGAGGGAGGGGATATTAGAGTGGAAAGCTTTGATGGATAGCATATCCTCTGTAAATTACTTTTAGGAACTCCTAATGCTTCTATTTCAGAGAGCTCCATGGCTCACAAGTGGGTTCAAACCCAATTTTTGGTTTGAAAACCAAAACCAGTAGACCAAGGATCTCTAAACTTTCCATATCAAATACCCAGCACAGCATCCAGGGCTGGAAAAAAATAAAAATAAAATTTAAATAAAGGGATGGAGCTCAGATTAATGAATATGGCTGCAATCCTAAAGACACTTTCCTGGGAGTAAGACCCATTAAGCAAAATGGGGCTTACATTTGAGTAGACATGGTTTGGACTGTGGTCTATATTGGTTTAAATTTTCAGTATTTCCTTAAGCAGCAACACATGCGCCGGCTTCCCGACACCAACACAAGAACAGTGAGTCCAATGAGTTATGGTTGTATTATGGCAATCCCAACCATATATTGGTTAGAATTGCACGTTCTGAGCCCAGTCCTATGCATGGATACTCAGAAGAAAGCCCCATTATAGTCAATGGAACAAAGGGCACAATTCAGAGTAACTATGGGGAGTCCTTGCTCCAGAGTAAGAACACTTTACTCTGGATTGCGATATGAATTTTCCATAGGTTTTCACTAGGTGGTGCAGTAACTACAGGTGCACGTAATGTCTCTGTAGTTACTCTGGATTGTAGCTTAAGGCTGCAATCCTAAAGACACTTTCTTGGGAGTAAGACCCATTGAACACAATGGGGCTTACTTTTGAGTAGACATGGTTAGGATCGTGCTCTTACTTCTGTGTATGCATGGATAGAATTGCAGCTTCAGTGTGCACAAGAGGGCTTTTAAAAGCATGCTTTGGCCACAATTAATGGCCAGGATTGTGCAACCATCGGAGACTCTTATGCGCGCAGATCTGCTTATTTCCATCACAGATTCTGAAGGTGCAGAAACAAAAATTGAGTAAAGAGAAACGCAAGCAAAACACTTCACAGAAATTGCACCTAAAAATCCAGCAGGAAGAGGGAAGAGACAATAAAGCTTGTCTCAAAACATATTTCAATATATATACCCCTAAGTGCAAAAAACATAACTTTGACTAACAGATAAAAAATGAATCTTAACATCACCGGCTCCATAAATCCGGCAGTTTGCCGTCATAATACACCCTGCTTTTGTCTCTTTAATCTCTTTCTTCTCCTTCTCTGCTGGGAAAGCAAAAACTCCCAAACAATAAATTGTCCTCGGAGAATCAGACTTAAAGCTCCCTTTTTTTTTCTTTCTTTCGTTCCAAGCACAATTTAGAAATGTCAACATTATCTGCTGATAAGTACTTTCCACTCAGTATATTTATGGGGGTTGTATCCATAAGTAATGGCTCAGATCTTGTCCGGCTCGTGAACAACAGATCTGGTTACTCATAGTTGGCGGAGACTACACGAACCATAGAATTCTTGGAAGGGACTCACAAGGTCATCTAGTCCAGCCCTCTGCGTGTAGAGGAATGCCTTCCGTAGGCAAAATCCAGAGTAACTACGGGGAGTCCTTGCTCTGGTGTAAGAACAAGTTACTCTGGGTTCCAATATGAGTTTCCCATAGGTTTTCACTAGGTGGTGCAGTAACTACGGGTGCACGTAAAGTCTCTTACATGCTCCCGTAGTTACTCTGGATTTGGGGGTAAAGCAGGGATCTCTAAAACTTTTTGGTGAAAGTGCCACATTGAATATCAGACACAGGGCCAGAAAATTATTAAAATACAAAATATAAGTAAATAGAACTAAGATTAATGAATAAATGGGCTCAAATTTCCAGGATTTCTGCACCAACATACTGTACAGAAATAAAGCACACACTTAAATGGACCCCCCCATTCCTCCACTTAACCATCACAGCTCCAGTGGTGTGTAGTCAACTGGCTCTTAAAGGACCAGAGGTTTGCTACAGGATGATTAGAAGCTCCCCACAGGACACATCTGGAGATCCCTGTTTGGAGAATCATATAGAGCATTTCCTGCAGGTGTTTGTGAAGCCTCTGCTTGAAGATCTCCCATGAGAGAGAATCCGTCCCTTCCCTCAGCAATCTGTTCCACTGTTGAACCACCCTGACCATCAAGAGTTTAAGAACTTAAGAAGAACCCTGCAGGATCGGGCCAAAGACTATCTGTTCCAGCTTTTGGTATCTGGAATGGCCCACCAGATGCTGCACAGGCCACAAGAGCACTTTCCTGGAGTAAGCCCTATTGAACTCAATGGAACTTACTTCTGAGTAGACACGAATCGGATTGCCACAGTTCAATTTGTGTGTCCGGGGATCAACTTCCAAGTGCAGTTGCTCCGTCTGATAGATCTCAATCTGATGGCCCTGCAAGGTCCATCAGTCATCCTAGGCCAGTGGTGGACCTTGTTGGCAGCGGCTTCCTATATTCCTATATTTTAATCCTGGGAGTAAGCCCCATTAAACTCAATGGAACTTACTTCTGAGTAGACATGAACAGGATTGCCACAGTTCAATTCATGGGTCTGGGTATTGACTTCCAAGTGCAGTTACTCCATCCGATAGACCTCAATCTGATGGCCCTGGAAGGTCCATCAGTCATCCTAGGCCAGTGGTAGACCTTGTTGGCAGCAGCTCCCCATATTCCTATATTTTAATTTTGCCAACATCTGATTATTATCCACATTTCTTCTTCTCCATCTCTATCTCTCTTAAAATAAAAAGCTAATTTCCTCCATTTTTTAGTAAGACGTGACCCTGTGTGTTCCATCCATCAGCCATTTTTGGTCCCGGGTAGTCCGGTTCTGATATGTATCGCCACGTCACAACGCACAAATAATAAGGAATTCAATCTGCACTTTGAAGAAATTTGTTTTGTTTTTATTTTAATTCCGAGTGATTGGCTCCAGACAGGCAATCATAGCGCAGCATCTGAATCTAAAGCAGAACCGTATAAAATACAAATTAATTTTTTGCTACCCTTTTTTTATCATTTTGTCAAAGCAATGCTTCATTGGTAGGTCGAGGCTGAGCGCCGTTTGAAGATTAGCTTGCAAAATAAATCTCATATTGGTTCAATTTGTAACAGTGAAAAAACAATTCATGACCCAGACTTCCTATTTTTACAGTCTATGCATTCAGAAACTCTCACTTTTTTCACATACATACACACACACACCATACACACCTCACTTCTTTCCACTGGACAGAAAAATTAGAGAGAGATCTGGGGATAGCACATTGTATTCTGGATACGTATTCCATTAGGAAGATGAAATTACATTTTCTGTTATGGTAACAGATGCATAATTGCCATAACTGATGTACAGATGTGTGCCACTTAGAGACATTATGATCAACAACAGATTGCACATGAAGTGGTTCATCAGGTACATGATGTGGACCTTTGGCCATAAATTTTGGAGACTCCTTTGGAAACCAAAAATGCTATGAACCATAGTCCCTCCCCATAAATTATTTACACCCACCTGTACCTTATTGAAGAACTAGTGAAAGGCGTACCTGTGTTGTGGGAGTAAAATTCCCCCATACACCGTCCCCCACAGCGCATCAATCCCCCACACACATCAACCCCCATGCGCAACATCACCCCATGTGCAACTTCCTCCCATGTGTATCAACCCCCATGCACATCATCTCGCCCTGTGCATCATCTCCCCATGCGCACCAACCCCCTCATGCGCATCATCTTCCCTATGTGCATCATTTCCCCCATGAGCATCAACTCCCATGCAGAACTCCCCAATGCGCAACCACCTATGCATAGCATCCTCCACAGTGCAACCCCTCCCTCTGAACAATATTCCCCACACTGCACCAGGCACCAAGCACCAAATTGGCTGGAGGTTGGTCAGTTTTCCATGTTAAGTATAGGACAAAAACATGTTGCACCCCTTTTCAGCCCTTTAAAGGATAAATTTCTCCACATCAGTTGTTGGTGGGTGTTCATGGGACAGAAGGAACTCCCTCCCCGAATTTCATGCTTCTAGGTTTGGGGGTTGAGGCAGAGCATCCCTCAGTCACCGATTCTTCAATGCAAAGTATAGGGAGGAAAATGTGTTGCACCCCTTTTCACCCTCTTCCGGTTGTAATTTTTGAAAACCAGTTCTCAGTGCACCCCTCCATCACGGAAGGAACACCCACCCCAAATTTCACGCTTCTAGGCCCAGCGGTTTTGGCTCGGCGTTGATGAGTCAGTGAGTGAGTCAGTGACTTTTCTCTTTTATATATATAGATGTACACCTTTAAGTCGACCCCTACAACCATGCAACATTGATACAGTGTTGATAACGCACTGTACCCCTGTGTATCGAAAGGGGTTTCGTATTGAAAAGAATGGTATTGAAAAAAATTGTGATGCAATCCTATGCAGGATGTGATCACATCAAGTTTGTTTTTGAGCATCTTCTGTAATATTTTGGCAGTCAACCTTCGGAGGTACAGAAACCCCCCTGAGATGCTTCACGTGCTTAGAGAAAGTCGTTTGTCTTCCCTTGGATGCTTCTCCAGGGGAGAAACCCTGCAATTTACTGTCACTTGATGCAAAACTTTCAGTGCCAACCCGATTAAATAGCTGGCTGGGCATATCAGCCACTTCGTTCACTCGCATATCAGCTCGCAGTGGTGCGGTAGCGCCGAGAATACCATTTGGCGCCAGCGTCCCCAAGAAACTTGAATGCGCAATTGGCCTCTCCGATTCCACCTCGATGAGCACATTCTGCAGGAGAATCCAAAGGATCTCACGGTCGTCTCCAGTCATGTACATGGTTTCTCTAAAAATGAATACGGCGGTGCATGGAATGGGAGGGAGACCTTCCCTTGTTTCTGATGGGAAGAATACAAAATTGCCTTGGTTATGTTTCATTTTTCTCATGTGGCTTTTTCATCTCCTTTTCAGTGGGGGAACATTTTGCAAAATGAAAAACCCATTACCGCCCTCCTTGATTCTCCAAAACTGGCTTACCGAAGCCACGACCTAACCAGGCAGAAGATGGGGACTTCCAGCTGATCCAAATTTGCTTGGAGTCGCTATTTCCCTACATTTGTAAGCCTGTAAAGGGAGTCCTAAATGAATATCAAATGAACACACAAATAAACTCCCACACGGGAGAGACAAAGAATTACCATCACAAGGACACAAAAAAGAGTCGCAAGGACGCACAAAAGCAAGGCAAGACTTAAAACATGAGTTTTTTTTCCATTCATTCATTCATTCATTCATTCATTCATTCATTATGTCTGTCTGTCTGTCTGTCTGTCTGTCTGTCTGTCTGGCAACCAACTAATCTGTCTATTGGGACCAACTAGAAAATAGTTCTTATAATCTTGCCCTCATCCTGGATCGATCTATCCACCTATACATATACATACATACATATACATACATACATATACATATGTACATGCATGCATACACACACACACACACACACACACACACACACACACACACACACACACATATATATATATATATATATATAAAATGATCAGAAGTACAGAAATCTATCTATGGAGTGGGCCAGAATCTATCTATCTATCTATCTATCTATCTATCTATCTATCTATCTATCTATCTATCTATCTATCTATCTATCTATCATATTTAAAAGTTATCATATTTAAAAGTTAATTTTAAACATCTATCATATTTAAAAGTTAATTTTACCAATTAAAAGTTCACAAAGCAGTTTACAGAGAAAATTTAAAAAAATTTTAATGTCTAATTGAATAGGATCCAGGTCAGTGACATCCGTGAATCATTTTAAGACTGGTCACAAAAAATGTGAAAAATGGCAGCACCCAAAATACATGAGATTCTATGAGATCTTACATGGTAGCACCCAAATCTTGTGAGTTTTGTGGTACAAGCAAAAGCAGCTCTACTGCAGTAAGAGCACAATCCTAACCACGGGTACTCAAAAGTAAGCCCCATTGTGTTAAATGGGTCTTACTCCCAGGAAAGTGTCTTTAGGATTGCAGCCAGTGTCTCATTATCATCAATGAGGCTTACTCCCCGGAATGTGTGGATAGGATTGCACCTTGGACATCTTGGATCTCATCTTGGATTTTGTTAAATCCATCAAGATTGAAGATGATGGCATCCAGGGAATATGGGGATATCCATGGCATGTCTATGAGTGTGTCGCAATGTCCTAAAGCTTTGTGATGCACACTTTGGGTTGCGCACTTTAGGTTGCGCACTTTGGGTGCACACTTTGGGTAATGTACCCAACATTACCGTGTTCATGGTTCTCATCACATGCAGGCTAAACCTATGCAGGTCTACTCAGAAGTAAGTCTTGTTGTGCTCATAGGGGAAGCCTACTCCCTGTTAAGCGGGCATAGGTTGTTGTGTATTTAAAATGGGGAAGCAATGAGTGGAATCTTAATATGGCTTGGAATAAACTTTAAGGTGAATAAGAATGCAGGGATTTCAAAATAATATTGAATTTCAACCATGTGTCACCACAGAGGAGCTACATGAGAAGGTTACAAGCCAGATCCCATTTTTCTTGGTTGAGTCTTGAGTTTATAATGTTTCCAAATTCTTTCCTTGTGAAATGTCATCGTTTATCATGTTCCTTCGGTGAAATGTGCCGCACATCTGATGCTTCCTGACTCCACCCACTCCTCCGTGGATCATGTTTCCAAAGGTACCGGGTTGTCTCTTGATTTTAGACATTCCACGTATTTCTCTAAAAATACATATTTAAATGTGTGCTTTGTAATGAATTCTGACACCAGCTGTTTGGGTAGGAAATATGTCAAAAATGCCTATTAAAATACATATGATCTGATGTGTTTTAGTATTTTTCTGGAAGGCTGAAAAGAAGATTTGAGGAAGTCAAAACGGTGCAAAGACAGCGCATGAGATCTTGCATGATCAGGCACAGTTCACAAAAGAGTGCAAGAGATTCAAGACATCCCGCCACATTCTGTGAATTTGCTGTGGCACCCTTGGGCGGCACGGCACATAGTTTGGGAACCAACAGGCAACCAAGTGGTCTCCAAAATGTAAGTATGGAAGTACCTTGAATAATGAGTAACCGGAATCGCGAGCATTTTGAATTAACAAGCAATGCCTCGCATAACGAGGAATGGCTGCAATTCGGGTAATTGGTCTCCAGATAGGTGGAGGACCTCAGGGGAGGAAGGAGTTTCGCAACTACACCTTGCCTCTTCCAGAATGTGATCTCAGGCTGGAAGGAGGGAGGCGGAGGCTGCTTTCCCCTCTCTGCCTCCTCAGTAGCATAGTTACTAGGGGGCAGGGAGAAGAAAGGGGTGCACGCCTCCACCTCCAACCTTCTAGTCCAGCATCAGGGACTGGAAAGGGGGACTGGATGCTGCCTTCCCCTCTCTGCCTCCTCAGTAGCGTAGCTACTGGAGGGCGGGGCGGAGAAGGGGGTGCACGCCTCCACCTCCCCCCTTCTAGTTCACCATCATGCACTGGAAGGGGGGAGGCAGTGGCTGCCTTCCTCTCTTCTCCTCATCAGTAGCGTAGCTACTGAAAAGCAGGGAGGAGAAGTGGTGCACACCTCCACCACCCCCTTTCAGTCTGTCTTCCAGTCTTCCAGGTTGTGGACCAGAAGGGATGATGGGGAGGCTGCTTCCCCCCCCCCCCGCAACCTGCCCAGTAGAATGGGCTGCTGGGCTGAGGGGGGGGGGCCAAGGAGGTGCACCTGCTTCATCCAAAGCACAATTGTACTTTGATTGGAGTGGGAAGGAGTGGACCCTTTGGTTCCTTTATCATTGGTTCATTGGTCCATCATCATTAGTCCATTATCATTATCCATTATCATTGGTCCCATTACTCCCTATAGGAATGCTCGTTGTGAATGACGAGCATTCTGAATAACGAGTATGCTTGCAGAACAGATTATTCTCTAAATTCAAGACACCACTGTATATACAGGGCTAAAGAACTGTCTGGATTAAGTCCAGCCTGTTGACTATGTCCAGGCTGTATGTCCACTTTTTGGATATAACCCCATGTTTTTGTCTGGACTCCTTGATCCCTGTTCCTTCCAGCTCTCTGGCAAATATCAATGCAAGGGAGTCAAATGAGCAAGCAAAGAGGGTCAATCGCCAGGCACTTGCATCAGCCTGCAGATGTGGGTTTTCTCAAAGACGGAGTTGCTGTATCTGCATGGCAGGCTTTGATTTATAGCATTGACGGCAACCAATATCAGCTGACTATGCACTGTAAAAGAATGTCAGCCCCGCATTACAATCACAGTGTCGCGTTCTGCCTGTGTGATTTCCCGGAAAGCACTTTTTCGTTTTCAGCTTTTCAGAATATCGGATCATGCGCCGAAACCCTCCTTTAGAAACGGTGCTTTCCTGATTTTCGTCAGCATGATCAGGGGCAACCCATAACCGCACTTGTGATGTCTGCTGGTAACCCCTGGTAAGCAGGCAATCAGGTGCTGGTAATCAGGGGCAACCCATAACCGCTCTTGTGATGTGAGCTGGTAATCCCTGACCAAGCAGTAGAAACTCAGCAAGGCTTGTCCTGTGGGCATCTCCATTAAAAAATTTCGCAGAACATTAACAGACCTATTTGGGATCTGGATCTTACTAAGCTGAGAATGCATGATTCCTATGGAACTCATTGCCACTAGGTGCAATGATAAAAGCTGTCATTGACAGCTTTTGGTGAGAGCCAGAGGAACTCGTAGAGATCTATGCCACCATGGCTAGGTGCAGTGTCCACGTTTGAGGGCTGACTACCCTTGGGAAACAGCTGGGAAAGGATGGGGCTTTCCAGCTTTTGTGTAGGAGACCATTTAGAATCATAGAGTTGGAAGGACCCAGTGGATCATCTAGTCCAACCCCCTGTCTGTAGCGGGAAATCCTTGTCTTGTGCGGACCTGGGTCTTGAACCCTGGCCTGCTGGTTAATAGGCACAGTGACTTAACCACTTGAGCCACCAGAGGTATCTGATGCATGATTGTAAGAAATGAGATGCGGGATGGATCAAAATATTTGTATTTACTCAAATATTTGTATTTACTCAAATTTAATGCTCACCTTTTTCAGCTGAATTTAGTCTCCAAAATCTGGGCATGCATAAAATTTGATGGTTACTTAGATTCAAGTAACTGTGGTGTTTTGATTATAAGTATAGGGTGCACATTAAATTCAATGCCACAAATATTCAGGTAAATACTGTAGTCGTGCGCTATCGATTATTGGTGGCATTGACCCCATACAAATACTTGACTTGAACCATAGCAAACATTTCAATTTGAAAGAAAAAGAGCAATTAATTAAAATAAAACACCTTTCCATTTATATCCCAGATGCCTGGAGGGATGAAAATAGTTTCATTTGTCTCCATAATAAGACGGAGAGAACCCGCTTAACTTTTTAAAAAGTTTTGGCCTTCTTTAAGGCAATGCAGTTGTGACTCAGGAGCTCCCCCTAGTGCTTCTGAAATAGAAGCTCATAAGGATGTTGAGAGCAGGGCGCATTGGAACATTGCAAAGGTTGAAGGCCCTATGCGCAGATGCACATAGCCAGAGCGACTGCACAACAGGTGCAAAGCAATGCACAATTAAATCTCGACCTAAAACCGCATCGCATTCCTCTGTTGAAATGTGAACCACGTAAACCTACCAACACTGAAACCAGCGGGGGTGTGATTAAAACAGCATGTCCGAGAAGCATCAGCACATTTTTTTCCATGTGCAGTTTCAAAGATCCAGACCGTTTCTGGCACTCCAAAGATACCAGGCAGCTTGTAACTTAACTTACCCTACAATCCAGAGTAACTACGGGAGCACATAATAGACAGGTGGTTTTCACCACTTCGTGAAAACCTATGAGAAATTCATATTGCAATCCAGATTAAATTGTTCTTACACCAGAGCAAGGACTCCCTGTAGTTACTCTGAAGTAACTCTAGTAGTTACTCTAAGTAGTTACTCTAAGTAGTTACTCTAAGTGCCCTTAGAGTATTCTAAGTAGTTACTCTAAGCGCCCTTAGAAACAAACAAAAAACAGAATAGGCTGCAATCCTAAAGACACTTCCCTGGGAGTAAGAACCATTGAACACAATGGGGCTTGCTTTTGAGTAGACATGGTTAGGATTGTGCTCAATATCATTGTTTTCTATTGGAAATCTCTGGAGGCTGACGCTGTATATAAACAGCCTGCACCTCATGTGCACAACTGAAATCTGATTGTATTGAGTGGTATAAAGAAGAGCATATTGGTTGACTATTTCTTAGCCAAAGCCAAACTCTGGGTCGGGACCCACTGGTGGGTGGTGACTTGATTTTTGATGGGTCGCCAAAAGGTGATGGGAAAATCATACAACTGATCTCAAAAGACCTGAAGATATTCAAAAATCAGATGCTGTATCTTTTAGGCTGCAACCCTAAGGCCACTTTCCTGGGTCTTCGTCAAACCCAACTGAATTCAATGGAACTTACTTCTGAGTAGACATGATTGCACTGTTTAGAATAGCCCTGAAGGTATTCAAAAATCAGATGCTGTATCTTTTTGGCATCTAAGACCACTTTCCTGGGAGTAAGCCTAATTGCAGTCAGTGGAACTTACTTCTGAGTAGACATGAATAAGATTGCACTGTTAACAACCTTTCAAAGAGCTCAGCTCTGGCAGTTTGCAATCATGTGAAAATATAGAGATGAATGTTTCAGGGTGACTTTCTGTTATTATTGTTTTTATTAATATTTTTCTGATTATTACTGCTTGTAAATAAATATTTCTGTCCAGATCTTTTTTTAAAGTCTGAGAAACTGATCCGGTGTCACTTTAAAAAATTGGGTCCCAGGGCTTTAATCAATGATTTTCCAAATTTTATTAAATTTTATTAAATTTTATTTAATAAATTTTATTAAATTTATTTATTTTATTTCCAGGTGTTAAAATTTTCCAGGTACATCATTAGTTTTTTTTAACCATTGTCAAGGCACACCATGATTCTGATAGGGGGCTCTAAACCCCTATTTACCAGTCTGCCAGATGGTCTGCCAGATGGTCTGCAGGTGTGCCACGAGATTTAGGGAATGACACTTCCCCAAATCCCGTGGCACACCTGCAGGCCTTCTGGGACACACCAGTGTGCCACGGCTTCAATGTTTGGGAACCACTGATCTAGATAGTCACAAGGGAATGACACTTCCCCAAATCCCGTGGCACACCTGCAGACCATGTAGGGCACACCAGTGTGCCATGGTTTCAATGTTTGAGAACCACTGATCTAGACAGACACAAGGGAAATAGTTGAGTAAGAAAAGAGAAGTAGAAGGAGGGCTAAGGAGGGGAAGGAGACACTATTGTTCAGTTATGACATTCCAAAGCGTAGGAAGCAGAAAGTGATCAGTGCCTTTGAAACCAAAATAGAACGTTGGATTAAGGACCGGTTGTCTCCATCACTTAGTGTACCGCATTTGCACAACAAACAGCATCCCGGCACGTCTCCCCCAAATACATATTCAAAGGGACTTAACTGACAATAGGTTTCCCCCTTGAAAGGCGGAAGCCCGCAGCGTGTCAGCTTCCACACAGGTGAAAGCAATTAGGAACTTTTCCTTGGGAGAAAAAAGGGGTACGCTGACAATCTTCTCCACCTCCCTGACTGTCATGACCCACGACTTGTGACAATAAGGAGGGTTGGGAAGGTGGTGAGTGCCACTGGGGTGGCACATCTAGTGACAGGTGGCAGGTCTTAGGTGGTACTACTCCCTGCTTGGCATGGGAAAGGTTCTGGGTTGGAGGAACTGGAGAAATTGTGACTCGCAGGTAGGGTTGCCATATGTCCTGAAAAACAGGGACAATCCTGATTTTGGAGGATTTGGGAGGATTGTGTTCACGCACAACTCCTTGCAGCAGGATGTGCTGATAACATCTGGCTGGGATGCCTTGAAAATAAAGTTGGACAGACTGATGGAAGAACAGTCCAGGTCAGGTTACCAACTTGTGACGGGTATGTTCAGGGTGACCATATGTAGGACACCACTAGCAAAATGTGCCCACATTGCAGGAGTGAAATTTCAAGAATATTTGTGTGTGCCTTATCCCCAACCCCTGGCTGCATTCTTCCGGTGCAACACACACCCCCAGTGCAACTCCCTCCCCCCCAGTGCAGCACCCCTCCAGTCCAACACAGCCCTCCAATGCAACATAAACACAGGTGCAACATACCCCCATGCAAAATCCCCTGCGCAAAACCTCCTGTGTGCAACACTCCCCCAATACAACACTCCCCATGTACCACCACCCCAGGCATCATCCCCCCTCAGCCATGGACACTCCTACAACACAAGCACAGGATTTCAGGCTGGGTACCCCTTTTCTCCCCCTTAAGAGCTAAATTTCTAGAAATTGGTTCATTATGGTAGCCATAATGTACAGAATATCCTCCCCAAATTTCATGCTTTTAGGTCCAGTGGTTTTGTCTGGGTGTTGATGAGTGAGTGAGTGAGTCAGTCAGTCAGTCAGTCAATGACTTTTCAGTTACAGACAGACAGACAGACAGATAGATAGATAGATAGATAGATAGATAGATAGATAGATAGATAGATAGATAGATAGATAGATAGATAGATAGATAGATAACTTCTTATTAAATTTAAGGCATTTATGTATAAGTAAATAGACACCAAGTGCAAAGGGTTGGTAAAAAGCATCAGACTCCAAACTGGGATCCTCCCTATGTTAACTGTCCCAAGAATATTATATGTTAACTATTAAATCATATAACATGTTATATTATTACATGTTATATTATTATATTACACTATTACATTATTATTATTACATCACTATTATTATATTATTTTATGTAGATGTTTTATATTGTTTTTTAAATTGCCTGTTTTAATGAATTGGATTTTTATTGTTACGTTTTTATGGAATGTTGTTTTTTGTAAGCTGCCTTGTGTTCCTCTGGGAGAAAGGCGGGATAGAAATAAAGTTGTTTATAATAATAATAATAATAATAATAATAATAATAATAATAATAATAATAATAATAATATTATTATTATTATTATTATTATTATTATTATTATTATTATTATTATTATTATTATTATTATTATTATTGAAAATCAAACAAATGCACAGCAAAGAATTTCGTGCTGGTTTCATTCACTTCACCAGTCAAACCCCTCCCAAGAGTCTATGACTGTGTGATGTAGCGGCGTTATCTACATCTACATCTACAGTATTTATATACCGCTTTTCAACTGAAAGGTTCACAAAGCGGTTTACAAGAAAATGAAAAAAATTAATAGGTAATTAATATCTAATGGGTCCCTGTCCCAAAAGGGCTCACAATCTAAAGTGCAAAAAGAACACCAGCAGAAGCCACTAGCACAGACATTGCTGGGGTGTGGAGGGCCAGTTACTCTCCCCCTGCTAAAGAAAAGAGGAACACCCACTTGAAAGAGTGTCTCTTGACCAGTAAGCAGGGGTAATTATTGTTATTGTTATTGTTCAGGGTGACCATATGACCAGAAAAATCTGGATTTGTCCGGATTTTCAGTCTCCTGTCCAGGTGTCCGACATTTTGGCTTCATTGTCCTACATTTTAAATTCGCGATAGTGCACAGTACCCCATCATGCCATATGTCGTTGGATTTGTATTGAAGAGCAGAATCCAATGCAAAAATCAGTTCTGAGATATCTCCTTCCTATCAAAAGTTATGGTCAAATAACCAAAAAACAAAAACAAAAAATACACTTTTTGTCCATTTTTTTAAGCGGGTAGGAATTTTGGTCCTGGGGTTCAGGAATAATCTGGTCACCCTGGTTATTATTATTATTATTATTATTATTATTATTACTACTACTACTACTACTACTACTACTACTACTACTACTACTACTATTACTATTACTGTTATTATTAACATATATATATATATATCCTGAATAATCTAACATGTTAACTATTTCCAAGACTATTACACCCCCACATTCCCAGTATAGAGATTTCTGGAATGTCACGTAATCGGAGTGATCAGGAATGGTAATAATTATTTTGGCAATGATTGGGGTACAATATTAATCTGTTGCAGCCCCGGCCAGATTTATGCACCCACTAAGTAAGCAGCGGCTTACGATCTCACGTTATAGAGGCCTCTGTTGTCGGATTAAAATGTTCTTTTTTCCATATATGCTAATTAAGAAATCATAAAGATGATAAACCATTTTTATCTTCATAATGCAAATGGCTTAGTGCAAAAATATTTGTGTTTAATGAATTTTGCATTGCACCTTTGCCTATGAATATATATGCAGATACAAGCTTTGGAGCCAAATCTTATTAGGACCGCTGTGTCTCTGGTACACACGCTCTGAAAGAGTCATCGCTGGATCCGGCAGGGCCAGAGAGGAACCTGGAGGTCTCCTTGCAGTAATAAAGGAATTCCAATTCCTTTATTTTATTTTGGGGCCCATCAGCCCCTCTGGGGGCTGCTCGTATAGAACTGATCCGTGTCAGGCTCTGAGGCCAAGACAAGGAATTGGGTTTGACTTTCATCCATGACTTTGAGTTTCATCCATGCTCCAGTCCATAACCCGTGAAAGGTAGTGCACAGTGAAATGTAGTGCAGTCCCTTTCTACCTGTACATTTTTACCTGCCTGTAACATTCCTATTTACCTGTACATTTCTATCTACCTGTACCATTCCTATTTACCTGTACATTTCAATCTTCCTGTACCATTTCTATCTACCTGTACATTTCTACCTGTCTGTAACATTCCTATTTACCTGTACATTTCTATCTACCTGTACCATTCCTATTTACCTGTACATTTCAATCTTCCTGTACCATTTCTATCTACCTGTACATTTCTACCTGTCTGTAACATTCCTGTACATTTCTATCTACCTGTACATTTCTATCTACCTGTACATTTCTATCTACCTGTACCATTCCTATTTACCTGTACATTTCTATCTGCCTGTACCATTTCTATCTACCTGTACATTTCTACCTGTCTGTAACATTCCTATTTACCTGTACATTTCTATCTACCTGTACATTTCTACCTGCCTGTACCATTTCTTTCTGCCTGTACATTTCTACCGGCCTGTACCATTTCTATTTACCAGTGAAAGGTAGTGCCTGTACATTTCTATCTACCTGTACCTTGTCTATCTGCCTGTATATTTCTATCTACCTCTACATTTCTACATACCTGTACCATTTCTATTTACCTGTACATTTCTATCTTCCTGTACCATTTCTACCTGCTTGCACCATTTCTATCTACCAGTGAAATGTAGTGCCTGTACATATCTATCTACCTGTACCATGTCTATCTGCCTGTATATTTATATCTACCTGTAAATTTCTACATACCTGTACCATTTCTATTTACCTTTACATTTCTACTTGCCTGTACCATTTCTATTTACCTGTACATTTCTATCATCCTGTACCATTTCTATCCACAAGTGAAAGGTAGTGCACACTGCAGTGTAGTGTTATACAGGAAAATCTGTTTTCCTGGACTGATTCTGTGGATCCAGGCCCCAGAAATTGGCCCCAGGAAAGACCCCCAGGCAGACATATTCTGCTTTTTGTGGATAAATTCAGTGCTTAGGTTCTCAAGGTCTCGTCCTTTGCTGTCAGGAAGAAGACACAAATGTTCATGACAGCCTGACATTACCTTTGTCTTGCAGGGTGACTCTCTTTTTTTCTCCCTTCCAATTCCCCTTAATTACTGCAGGATTTCTGAGCAAAGTGTCAGCCTTCGCGGTGAATTTACTGACTTCTGTCAGCTTGACATGGCTGTTAGATCCCTTTGAATAATGCCTCACCTACTTAGAGGTATGGATGTATGCGAAGATGTTCCATCAGTGGCATCGCTAAGAGATCTGGCACCTGGGGGGCAGGGGGGACAAAAAATATCTAACATCCCCCAGGGGCCAGATGACAAGAACACTTCCTGGGGGCATCTGCGAGGAGGTCTAAGCTGGGGTAGATTTTCAGAAGTCCTCAGAAAAATCTTTCAGTTTTAACAAAAACTGAAATTGTCTTTCTAAGATCTCCAGTAGGTCTTATGAGACTCAGGGTGGCCACACACAGCCTCCTCTTGCCTCCAAAGACCTTTGAAATGCACTCTGATGTACATCCCCTTATAGTCAATGGGGCTTATTCTGTGGTGGGATTCAAATAAATTAACAACAGGTTCTATTTCTTATTAGTAACTGGTTCTCAGAACCAGGCACTCATTAGCAAAGGGTTCTATAGAACCTGTGAGAATCCCCAGAAGCCTACCACTGGGCTTACTCCCAGGTACTCTCTCACATGTGCAACATCCCCCCTTGCACAACATCCCCCATGCGCATCAGTCCCCCATGCGCATCAGTACTCCCATGTGCAACATCCCCATATGAGCATCAAACCCCATGTGCAACATCCCCCTATGCGCAATATCCCCCCTGCACATAAATCCCCTATGCTCATCATCTCCCCAGGAGCATCAAGACCCCCATGAGCATCAGCACCCCATGCGTATCAACTCCCCATGTGCATCATTCCCCCATGCACATCATCCAACCATGTGCTACAATCCCCCATGCGCAACAACCCTCCATGCGCATCATCTCCCCATGCACAAAAACCCTCATGTGTAACAACCCCCATGCACATCATCTCCCCATGCGCAACAACCCCCATGCGCAACAACCCCCATGCGCATCAACACTCCATGCGTATAAGTTCCCTATGCGCATAAGTCCCCTATGCGCATCAAACCCCATGCGCATCAACCCTCCATGTGCAACAACCCCCCATGTGCATCATCCAACCATGTGCAACAACCCCCTATGCACAACAACCAACCACGCGCATCACCTCCATGCACACCAACCATGTCCATGCGCATCAAACATGCGCAAAGTTGCAGCCTCTTTCAGTAGCATACCTGGAAGTAGAGTAATTGCCTTTGCAAGCTGTGACAACCTCATCGGTGCATGACAATCTTGAGCAAGAGAAGCGTCGCCTGATATTGTAACCTCTTCCCAAAAGAAAACGGAGGAGTGCATTTAAATGCTGGCACATTAAGACTGATAAGAGGGCCATTTTCTTGTCTTTTGAAAAAGGCTGTACTTTCTACCTGGGACGGAGGAGGAACTGATTAGAATAACAGCGATGGAGGAGCTGATTGCCACCAGAATGCCATTGTAGGTGGGGATACTGAGTGCTTGGCAGTGATTAATTTCGTATGAGAGGAGCAGATACACTGTTGATGTAAGTGGAATTGTACGTTCCTTCCTTTCACATGGAGATTATCCTCAACGAAGGAGGAGAAACCTCAGCTGTGCATGAAATGGAACAGTTTATACACTGACAAAGCGACGCCGCGTTTTGTATGGGATAACGTGAGCACATCTCCCTATAACCTCTCCTGGCTATGAAAGGCACCCATGGCCAATGGAAGGTGCCAGACAGTTTGACCACGTCCTTGGCTGGATGTGCCCGGAAAATGGTGGGGGTCCAGGACGATAGGGACTCCCCTGCCGTGTCTGGCCTTCTGGGGGTGGGGTGGCAGGGTGATTGGGGGCACTAGGGGCTTGTTAAGACCAGCAGCTGTTAGATGCGGCTAACCACTGCTAAAATATTACAAAAAAAAGTGCGCATGCACACGCAGCTAATTTGTGTCCGACGGAGGTCCTAGGTCTCTGCGTGGGCGGAGACCTCAATTGACCGCCGCCGGGACTTTCCCCAGGTGTGTGCCAACAGATGTCAGTTGAGGTCTCCATCCACACAAAGACCCTCTAGGACCTCTGTTGGACACAAATTAGCTGCGTGTGCATGCGCACTTTTTTTGGTAATATTTTAGCAGCAGTTAGCCACATCTAACTGCTGTTGGTCCTAACAAGCCCCCAGTGCCGCCAATCACCTCCCCCACAGAAGGACTCCCCAGACCCCAGGTAAGCAAAAACATTGGTTTCGTGTGAACATTTTCATGTGAAAATCCAGGTCAGGAATTTTGAATTTAGGACCTGGTCACTCTGGTGCCGGAAGGTGTCCAGATCCCTCCATTCAACATCTGATGGGTGATCGCAGGCAATCAGGGATCCCACAGTCACACCAACCCATGCACTCGATGATCCCTGATGGTGTACAACCTCTGTTGTGATTCATCCAAGTAAATGCGGTAACAAGGAAAAATGAAAAAA
Source organism: Cryptoblepharus egeriae (assembly GCA_030015325.1). NCBI lineage: Eukaryota > Metazoa > Chordata > Lepidosauria > Squamata > Scincidae > Cryptoblepharus > Cryptoblepharus egeriae. The sequence continues at coordinate 5,442,349 of JAREYC010000017.1, read as the reverse complement.
GATGATTCCCGCAAAGGGAGATAGAGGAAACCATTTTATTAAATTATTTCCCAAATAATATACTTTTTATTTTCCCTCTAGCAAACACCACTTTAAAGCGGCATAAAAATGGCAAATGATAGAACAACCGTCTCCAAATTAAGTATAGAATAAAAGCAGAGTTAAGAACTGAATATAATTTGTTTTATGCGACTAGCTTGCAGTGAATGCGTTCTGGAGGAAATCTTTCTCTCTCTCTCTCTCTCTCTCTCTCTCTCACTCACACACACACACACACACACACACACACAAACACTTACCCCCAAATCCAGAGTATCTACGGGAGCACGTAAGAGACTGCACCACCTAGTGAAAAACTACGGGAAATTCACATTGCAATCCAGAGTAAATTGTTCTTACACCGGAGCAAGGACTCCCCGTAGTTACTCTGGATTTTGCCCTTAGGCTGCTATCCTAAAGACACTTTCCCGGAAGTAAGACACACTGAACACAATGGGGCTTACTTTTGAGTAGACATGATTAGAACTGAACTTTTAGACTGAAATCCAAAAGACACTTTCCTGGGAGTAAGACCCATCAAACACAATGGGGCTTAGTTTTGAGTAGACATGGTTAGGATTGTGTTCACACACAGAGAGAGGCACACACACATACACAGTCCTTGTTTGTTAGTCCAAGAACTGTGGATATTGCACCGTCTGTTGTACCTTATGTACAAACAGTTGCACCCAGGCAAACCCCTGGGCAATTGCTACCCCTACACCCCTCTAGACCCCCTTGCTACCGTTACACCCCCTCTAGCTATGCCACTGGTCCCACTGATTTCAGAGACCTAGATCACAATCCTAACCACGTCTACTCAAAAGTAAGCCTCATTGTGTTCAATGGGTGTTACTCCTTAAGTGTCTTTAGGATTGCAGCCCTAAGTGAAATGAGGTTTTCCCTGGATCCAGGCCTCCCTATTTCCTCCTACACATTGTAGAATTAAACCAGTATAACATTAATGAGACTATAAGCCTATCTACACTTTCCTGGGAGTAATTCTTATTGAACTCAATGGGATTTGCTTCTGAGTAGACTGAGAGCACAATCCTAACCATGTCTATTCAAAAGTAAGCCCTATTGTGTTCAATGGGTCTTACTCCCAGGAAACTGTCTTTAGGATTGCAGAGGTAGTTAGGATTGTGCTCATGACTGAGAGCTCAATCCTATGCATGTCTACTCAGTAATAAGTTCCAATATAGTCAATGTGGCTTACTCCCAGGAAAGTGTGCATAGGATTGTAGCCAGCATCACTTGCCCACCAGCCATTTAGTGTGTCTCAATAATATCATCATGCAATACTTTAGGTTGAAACACTGATCAGATTCAGCCTGATAGCTTTTAAAAAATGCAACAATCACTTAAGGATTGTGTTGACTTTTTGCCAACCTTTTGGGTCGTTCCCACCCCCCAATCACCCCATCCCCATAAATGTTATCCAAGTCTCATATATTTTGGGATATTCAAAAGTTTGGCCATTAAACATTGCTCTTTGCTAATGCGGAGTTAATTGCATCACAGAAAAAAAGCTTTTAAACCATTCCGCAGGTTACGCAGTTGTTTAATTGTGCGACTTCTTAATGGACAGAATGTTAGATTTAATATTCTGCTTTCCTTTTTTTAAAAAAAAATGGTCACATGCAAGGGGAAAAAAGGGACCTCAAACAAAAACATGCCCCCAAATTGCATTAGATCAAAGTGAAGCCCATCGATTTATTCATATACAGTAATGCATGTTAATAAAAGAAGCAACATGGATTCTATTGAGGTTATTTTGGGTTGGGGAAAGATCTAAGAAAAGAGGGTCAGGATGCCTCTAATAGGGTAAAGTGCCATGAAGCTGTCTGATGATGGGTGCATTAAATAAAATTGGTAAAGTAAAATTAGTAAAAAGTAAAATTGGAATTATTGAACTTATTAACCACATTTGGGAAACCTAGAATCCTAGAGTTGGAAGGGACCCAGTAGGTCATCTAGTCCAACCCCCTGCCTGTAGCAGGAAATCCTCCTAGAGGATCTCCAACAGGTGCTCATCGAGCCTCTAGCCCAGGGATCCTCAAACTACGGCCCGTGGGCCGGATCAGGCCAGCCAGAGGTCTCAATCCGGCCCGCCAGTCTTTTGGGGGGTTTGGGAGGTGCTTTGTAGGCACTTGGGGGCAGTTCAAGGCTGCCGCGGCGAAGATCCGCCAGTTGTGGCAGCCTTGTGCAAAGGGAGAGAGACCCTCCAGGCTCTGGAATTTGAGCAGCTTCAAGCTGGCCCTTAAAATTTTTTTGAGTAGACATGCAGGGGGCTGGGCTTACTTTCCTGGGAGTAAGCCCCGCTGACTCTAATGGGCCTTACTCCTGAGTAGACATGCATAGGCTTGGGCAAAATTCCTGAACAGCAAGTTCAAAATTGAGGTGAGCTTGTACTCTTGTGTGTGTGTAAGAATACATGGGTGTGTGTGGGTGTGTGTGTGTGAGAGAGAGAGAGAGAGAGCATGGTGTGTGTCAGTGCATCCTGAGTAACTACGGGAGCACGTAAGAGACATTACGTGCACCCATAGTTACTGCAGCACCTCGTGAAAACCTATGGGAAATTCATATTGCAATCCAGAGTAAATTGTTCTTACACCGGAGCAAGGACTCCCCGTAGTTACTCTGGATTGCGCCCTAAGTCACTCTGTTGCAGTTGGGAAGTTCAGCAGTTCAGTTCTGTGACTGAAAGTCTTGTCCAACAAGAGCCTTGAGGACTGCATTTGGCTTAGAAGACCCATAGATGTGGCCCTTGTTGGTCAAGCCAAACTTCTCTGCATGTGTTCCCTGTTCCTGTTGAAATCAACAGGAAAGCAGACAATAAAATTCAGGAGATGCAGCTATCCCTGGAAGGTGAAACCAACACCTCACCAAAGTAGGGGGGAAAGGGGGAAAGAGCCTTGGGAAGGAGAAACATCCGTATCATCAACAGGGTCAGGAACCCCATGAACAATGGGGGAGTCCTACCTCAAGGCAAAGAGGACTTGTTCATTAGCATGTGCATAGATAGCAATCAAAGGTGTGAAGACAACATGAGCAAATGGTCAGTAAAATGCAGGCTGAGGTGGCTTTTTTCAAAAGAGAAAAAGACAAGAGAAAAAGCAAACAGGAGTACATACTTGAACTTTATCTAATTGGCAACCCTAGGCAAAAATACATATTTATGTACAAAATATGTACAATATCCACAATCTTTGTAATTTCCATTCATAAAAAGAGCTAAATAAACAGTTATGATGAATATAAAAGGAAATAAGAAACTTCCAAAAGTCAGCTTAAAAGGGGCGGTGGTGGTAAAAATTTGCCAGGGGAGTCACTACTGCTCCCCAGAAAAGAAGCTGGAAAAATGACTAGAGATTCAAGATATCCATATATCTCTTTTTTTCCAGGACTTGTCCTCTTTTTCCGCCTTGTGTCCTGGAAAAAAAAAAATCTTCATTATCCTTCTTTTCCTTGTGAGCAGACAGCATGGAGCCTGTTTGTAATTCATATTTATAGTGGGAGTAAGATCCATTTTACTGGGAGTAAGACCCATTGAACATAACAGGGCTTACTTTTGAGAAGACATGGTTAGGATTCTCAGAATCTAATACATAATATGTAACCGTTTAAATTGTAATAATCTATATATATAAGAGAAAAGTCACTCACTGACTCACTGACTCACTGACTGACTGACTCACTGACTGACTCATCACCACCCTGCCAAAACTGCTGGGCCTAGAAGTGTGAAATTTGGGGTGGGTGTTCCTTCCGTGACGGAGGGGTGCACTAAGAACCGGTTTTCGGAAATTCCAACGGGAAGGGGGTGAAAAGGGGCGCAACGCGTTTTCCTCCCTATACTTTGCATTGAGAGTTGCTGACTCCTCAACATTCCGCCCCAACTGCTGGGCCTGAAGCATGGAATTCTGGGAGTTCCTTCTGTCACCTGAACACCCACCCACCAAGAACCCACCAAGAACCCTCTGGAGACATTTAACCCTTCAGGGGCTGAAAAGGGGGCCACGTGTTTCTGTCCTATACTTAACATGGGAGACTGAACAACATCCAGCCAGTTTGGTGCTCAGTGCCTGGTGAACTGGGGGATGTTTTCCGGAGGAAGAGGTTGCACTGGCGAGGATGCTGTGCATGGGGGGAAGTTGCGCATGGAGGAAAGTTGCACATGGGAGGATGATGCGCATGGGAGGAAAGTTGTGCATGGGGGAAGTTGTGCATGGGTGGAAGTTGCGCATGGGGGATGATGCGCATGGGGAAAGTTGCGCTTCAGGGGATGATGCACATGGGGGATGATGCGCATGGGGGAAAGTTGAGCATGGAGGAAAGTTGCACATGGGGAAAGTTGTGCATGGGGGAAAGTTGCGCATGGGGGAAAGTTGCGCAACGGCAGATGATGCGCATGGGGAAAGTTGCACATGAGGGGATGATGCACATGGGAGAAGTTGCGCATGGGAGGATGATGAGCATGGGAGGAAAGTTGCGCATGGGGGAAAGTTGCACATGGGCGGATGATGCACATGGAGGAAGTTGCGCATAGGTGGAATTTGCACATGGGTGGAAGTTGCGCATGGGGATGATGCGCATGGGGGATGATGCGCATGGAGGAAAGTTGCGCATGGGGGAAAGTTGCGCATGGGGAAAATTTGTGCATGGGGAAAGTTGCGCATGGGGGAAGTTGCGCATGGGGGGAAGTTGCGCATGGGGGAAGTTGCGCAAGGGTGGAAGTTGCGCATGGGGGATGATGCACATGGGATTGATGCGCATGGGGGAAAGTTGCGCATGGGGGAACTTGCGCATGGGGAGAAGTTGCGCATGGGGGAAGTTGCGCAAGGGGGGATGATGCGCATGGGGGGATGATGCACATGGGGGGATGATGCGCATGGGGAAAAGTTGAGCATAGAGGAAAGTTGCGCATGGGGGATGATGTGCATGGGGGGATGATGCGCATGGGGGAAAGCTGAGCATGGGGGAAAGTTGAGCATGGGGGTTGATGCGCATGGGGGAAAGTTGCACATGGGGTAAGTTGCGCATGGGGGAAGTTGCGTATGGGGAAAAGTTGCGCATGGGGAGAAGTTGCGCATGGGGAAGAGTTGCGCATCAGCGGATGATGCGCATGGGGGAAGTTGCGCATGAGGGGACATTGCACATGGGGTGATGATGCGCATGGAGGGACTATGCGCATGGGGGATGATACACATGGAGGAAGTGGCACATGGGGTGTTTCTGCGCCATGGGGGGATGGCATAGGGAGAAATGTTACACCCGCAATGTGGGTACACTTTTCGCTAGTAAGCAATATAGTGTTTAAAGTAACCCGTTGAACACAAAATTTTGGAGTGTTTTCAGCTTTTATTTTCATTTTATTTTACATTACATTTTTTGGGTGTCCTACATTTTATCCTACATTTTGTCCTCCATTTTGGTTATGACATATGGTCACCCCGAAAGAATCATTAGTATTAAGTAAAGTTAAAAAGCAGATTTTTGAGAAAATTAACAGGCTCCCCCCTTAAAAAATGTTAAGATTATACTGAGCTGTGCAGTTAGAGGGATTAAAGAGTCTCTCTCTCTTTTTTGTATTTCTCTCTCTCTCTCTCTCTCTCCCCTTTGATCTCCTTCTTGTTGTCACAAAGATCTTTGAGGTCAGCGATACCAAGGATTATCGCCATTCCAAATGGCTCTCAGGCATGGTGGCGGAACGGATGATGAGCTGGGAAGGCGCCCAAATGGGTCGGCCGTGGAAAATTTTGAAAATTGGCCAACCTCCCAGTCCGAGCGAGGTGTCATCCTGGCCAATGCTCCCCCCTAATTAGGAAGCATGAGAAAGAAAGAGAGAGAGAGAGAGAGAGAGAGAAATATCACACTCATTTTGTAAGGATAATAATTTTCTGCTTGACTTGCATGGGGACTGCAAAGGTGGTGTCTTCGAAGGGCTTTTTGGCCGCCTGCCGCAAATGCTGTCGAGCAAAATGGGATCCAACAAAAGCGTTGCCTTGGTTTGTGTGGGGTGTGAATTGGCTGGTTTATTCCATGCCCAGTTGATACAAGCCCAGAAGTCTTGAGATTTCACTACTTACCAACATCCACCACAATCCACTATTCAGCACTATTTAATACTATCCACTTCCATCCATTGCCATTCACTGCTGCCATTAACCCCATTTTCACTTTTCACTTCCATCCACCACCATTTACCACCATCCAGCACTATTTCCACCTTTCACCACCATCCACCGCTGTCCACCACCATCCATCTCCATCCACCTGGTTCCTTCACCATTAACCCTATTTTCACTTTCCACCTCCATCTACCATATACTGTCATCCACCACCATTTACTGCCATTCACCGCCATTCTCCACCTTTCACCACCATCCACAGCCAATTACCATCATCCATCACCATTTATTGCCATCCACCACCATTCTCCATCTTTCACCACCATCCACCACGGTCCACTGTCATCCATTGCTGTCCACCTCCATCCTTCACCATTAACCCCATTTTCACCTTCCACCTCCATCCACCGCCATTTACCATCATCCATCACCATTTACCACTGTCAACCACCATCCACCAGTATCCACCACCATACATTGCCATCCTCCTTCATCCTTCATCATTAATTAATTAACTAAAATATATCTAGTTATAGAAGAAAAAGTAGAGTGGGGCAATGGTACATCACCATGCCCACCACCTGGAGTGCTTACCAGTGCTGGGCTTCAGGGGGTTCTCACAGGTTCTATAGTACCAGTGATGGGCTTCAAAAAATTTAAGAACCGGTTCTCTGCCCATCTGGCAGCCACTTTTAAATGGCTATTTTTAAACTTTATATGTCCTATCTCTTGTTAAGAACCGGTTCTATAGAGTAGGTGCGAACCTGCTGGTGCCCACCACTGTATAGAACCCTTTGCTAATGAGCTCCTGGTTCTGAGAACCAGTTACTAATGGGACATAGAACCTGTTGTTAATTTAGGTTATTAGGACATAAGACCTGTTGTTAATTTAGGTTATTAGGACATAATTTATTTGAATCCCACCACTGGTGTTGACCCTACACTGCATGAAAGGTGGTCTAGAATGGGAGTGATGCACTGGTCACCCTTACTGGGTGATGCAAATGGATTTGCACCCATCTTAGTGATGCCACTGGGTTTATTTTATTTTTTATTTATTTCTTTATCCCTTTTCCTCTTTACCCCTTTATTACTTTTCCTGGGATCCCTAGAGTGCCAGAGTGGCACATAAAATGGACCAGGGGGCCATAAGGGTGCTATGATACAGCAGGGAAGCAATAAAATCCTGTGAAATCTAGTTCTCGTACGAAGGGGCAATGAGTATCTGTATGTGTTGTACCATATGTTTGACCCTTTAGGGGTATCTTTTCCAAAAATATCATCATCTAGGTCTAAATAGGGCAGGATCCTGACAAATGCACTGCAATTTTGCAAGCATATATCAGGAAATACACATGTGCTCATAAAATAACATAAAACTGAGCATGATTCATAAAGATTTATCTTCTGGGTAAAATCACATTTGATTCCAAATTGCTTTTCCCATTGTTAATAAAAACTGAGCTTGCAGTGAATGCTTCCATTGCTGGGTGAGCCGAGCTCCCTCCACCGAATGACTGACATACATGCCAATTAATTAAGCGCCAGTTAAGCCATCATTCCGTCCGTTCCTCCGATGCTTCAGGCAGGTTACTTGTTATTTTTTTGAAGTGCGACACAAATATTTATTCATTGGCGTCATTCATGATTTTTAAAGATGTAAACATTCAGTGGCAGAACCACTTTGTGGTTCGGAACAGGAGATGGGGTTCGGAACAGGAGATGGGGTTCGGAACATCACAGACAATAGCTGATCAGTACTATTCCCAGCCAATTTCAGTTTCATGTTTTCCAGAAGAAAAATGTGATCTGGTCCATTGGCTCCCAAAAGTGCCCCCCCTAAAAAAAGAGGGACCCTCAATCCTAGATAAGCAGCCAAACCAATGTTCACCATCTTTCAAAGCCTCCACATAGTCAAGAACTGCTGGTTCTGATACTCAGACTGCAATCCTAACCAGTTTAGGCCAGCACAAAAAACCGATCTAACTGGGGTGGCACAGGGAATCCGGCACACATCTATGCACTGGCCTAACTCCCCCACCCCTTAGGGCAGAAATGCCTTAGGGCACCTTTTGTGACATCCTTAGCCAGCATAAGATTTGTGCCGGCCTAACCAGGGATTAGGATTGCACCAGGGATAAGAGATGGTTGAGGTTGGGCAAAATTCAGGAAGAATGATTCAGCCGTGAAACAGATTGACGAGGAAGGTGCTAGTACCTCCCTTGGCAAAGATCTTCATCTCAACAGGCACCGCTAGGAAGATTTCCTGCTACAGATGGACTAGATGCTCTTGTGGTTGCCCTCCATCTCTATAACTTATGAATTTCTCCCAGGTCAGGAGAAACCACTGGGTTGCCCAGCGCTCCAGAAAAATATAGCATAGAGGATACTTTGATCCCATGCGATCCCACAACAGATCCCAGATGGAGGAATTGCTAGCCCCGGAGGCTCCAAGCCATTGGCATATTGGCATGCAGCACTTTCATTGGCACAATCATATTTTGGACTTTATTATTTTAAATGCAATTTAAAAATATACAAAGGTAAGAAACACCTGTGTTTTCTTTTCTACATTGTACCGCTTGTCACAGGGAAGGATCAAATCAGTTCTTTATGGAAGTGGTTGCTCATCCTTTATGAACTGCCACCTGCTTATAATATCCAATATGATACTTATCTTCAGAAAAACTTGAGTAGGTGGAATGCTTTCTATCATCTTTTTTTTTCTTACCCCCTTCCTTTAATCTTTGCAAAAACAAGATAAGCAGCCTCTTCCCAGCTGCCGTTCCCAATATTCATCCGCACCTCTCCGCCTTGCTACTCCTTGCCCAATATCCTCCTGTGCACAAAGGCCTAATTGTCTTGATTTAAATGAGGATGATTGGAAAAAACCCAATGAGATGTGAAGCACAACACATTGACGTGCGTCGGGGATGTTGGGGGCTTCTGCAGCTAAAGGCACGGTTTTCCATCTTGCTTTGATTAGTGGGAAGGTAAACAAACAAGAAGAACTGGTTGTTCAGAACTGGTTGGACCCCCATGGAGGCTTGATGGACCCCTCTTTGGTGCTCCGGAGGAAGTACCAATATATACACAGTGGGGATGCTATGAAAATTACAGAGCAGGTTCATAACCATGGGTGGGGGAAATCTACAAGATCTTTCCTCCTGTAGGGAGATGACAGGCAACTTCATGAGAACTTCAGATGATCCCTGTTGGAAAGGGCCAAAGGGCCATCTCATGGATCTCACAGTGACCCACCTAAGGGAGCACACAAGCATCAAGAGACCTGCATCAAGGTGGCCCCTCCTTGTATCTGGCATTCTCAGTTAGCCTACTTGTAGAACCAGGAGGTCACACATACCCAAGATAACCATATATCCTCTCTTTCCAGGACATGTCCTCTTTTTTTAGCCTTGTGTCCTGGAGGGACGATGTGCAGCGGGGTGATGGTGTACTGGGGGAATTTTACTCCTGCAATGCAGGTTTCGCAAGTATAGTATATTGCGCTAGTATAGTGTATAGTATAGTGTATTTCACTAGTATACTGTATTTACTTGAATCTAACACCTTTTTCAGTCAAATTCAGTCTCCAAAAACAGGGTGCGCATTAGATTCAATGGTTAATTAAATTTAAGCAGTATTTTGATTATAAGTATAGGCTGTGCATTAGGTTCGATGGTGCATTAGATCCAAGTAAATATAGTAGTAGTAACAGTATATATGTGTGAAGCTAGAACATCCCTACCTTTCTTTAGCCACCAGCAAATTCTTCTTAGTATCTCAAGTTTTGGATTTGACCTCATGGTGCTTAGAAGTAGCCCACAGGCCAAAACTTGAATTCAAGCAAGCCATAGATCTGACCCCATCTGGTCAATGAGGTTACACTTGACTGGATGTGATTTGTTATTTTGTTGTTTTGGTGTTTGAACATGCGCTTGTGACTACAGTCACCCCAACCCGCAAACAGAAGCGTCAGCTCGCATCAGGTCATCACACAACATTTCAAGTATCATAATTACGATGGAGAGGAAAAAGATCAGGGCAAATTACTGTAATTAAGCTTTGGTGTCCAATCCCTACAATTAAAAGTCTCCAACGTCAAGGACGCTGCTTGGATCAGACAGGTTCACGGGGCTGACGGGAAAGGTGCCGAAGTGAGGATGAAAACTCACCAAGCTCAAGCCCCGCCGGCAAGTACAAGCAAATGACACCCTGACAGTCATTCTGATTTGAAGCCCTTTTTTATTTTTGCTTCTTTTTTCACTCCTTTGCCTGTCACTTTCTGTGCTGAACCTTTGTGGAGAAGGCCTTGGAGACAGACCAGGCAATGGGAGGCAGAAAGAATGCCAAGAGTCATTGACGTCTTCACAGAAGGAACTCGGTACTTTACTCGGGAGGGTCCGAGGAGAACCTCGGTGGGATTGAACCAGTGGTGGGCTCCAGCAGGTTCGCACCTACTCTACAGAACCGGTTGTTAATGAGAGATAGTACATATAAAGTTTAAAAATAGCCATTTAAAAGTGGCTGCCAGATGGGCAGAGAACCGGTTCTAAATTTCTTTGAAGCCCATCACTGGATTGAACCTTAAGAAAATCACGTCATGGTTTTTTTTCTTCTTCTATTTTCTTTTCCTGGTTTTCATCCAGCAGGCTGTGACTGCAAAGCATCTCTAAACGTTGCCGAAAATCCTCCCCCCAAAACAACAAACGAGAGGGTTGAGCGATGGTACATCACCATATCAATTGACCTGCTCACCGCGTGTCGCCTTCCGTGCCCTTTGGGGAGAAAGGTGGAGTATAAATAAATAAATATATCTATCAATCTATCAATCTATCTATCTAAAAGAGAAAAGTCACTGACTCACTGACTGACTGACTTACTCACTCACAGACTCATCAATGCCCTGCCAAAACTGCTGCGCATGGGGGGATGTTGTGCATGGGGAGATGTTGCACCTCGGGGTTGATGCTCATGGGGAGATGATGTGCCTGGGGAGATAATGCGCATTGGGGGTGTTGTGCATGGGGGAGATGATGCGCATGGGGGAGATGATGCGCATGGGGGGGTTGATGTGCATGGGAGATGTTGCACAGGGGGAGATGTTGTGCATCGGGGTTGATGCGCATGGGGAGATGATGTGCATGGGGAGATGATGCACATGGGGAGATGATGCGCCTGGGGAGATAATATGCATTGGGGATGTTGCGCATGGGGGAGATGATGCGGATGGGGGGGTTGATGCGCATGGGGGATGTTGCACGTGGGGAGATGTTGTGCATCGGGGTTGATGCGCATGGGGGATGTTGCATATGGGGGACTGTTGCACAATGGGGGACTGTTGCACAATTGGGGACTGTTGCGCATGGGGGATGGCGTATGGGGGAATTTTACTTCCGCAACGCGGGTACGCTTTTCTCTAGTAAACTTGGCATTCTTCAGTCTTGAAAGACAATGGAATCATGCTCAACGCTGCATGCGAAGCACGAAGGCCTGAGTAGATTGAAATGGAGGATAGGCAAGCAGCAAATCCTTCCTCTCCATGCCACTGAAATAGTCCAATAGAATAGCAGAGCCAATACAACACTAGTAAATAAATAAATAAATGTCCATCCTGGGGGTGATGCACTCTTCTCCCATACCAGGTAGTGCAAACCCTAGTGACATCGCTGCAGGTTGGGCCCACATCTCCTGGATTCTCAAGATTCCCCCTTTCCCACCACCACCTGCCACAAAGGAAGAAAAGACAGCCTTCTTTAAGGGGGGAAAAAGCCAGCGACTCTCAAGGAAGCATTTACGGGAGCAAATTGCATGATGCTCCGGGGCTGTGAGATATGTTAGAACAGTTTGCCGAGGGACGTTGACAGCAAAATGTAATAATAACGGTTTCAGCAGAGACACAGTACAGATTTCCACCTCACACTTGCCATTACGTGGGAGGCTATAGTAGTTTATTATATTTGGGGAGGGGGCATGCGCCATTCTCACCCTCTCACCAAATGAACGGCAAGAGGACCAGCTTCGGATTATTATCTTTCTTTGTCAAACTGTCAACAAAACAGACACCGGCTGCTAATAGGGGCCTTTGGCTAGCGGTGTAAAGAGTGGAGAAGGTTTTTTTTTTTGGGGGGGGGGGGGTAGATAAGGCAGGATAACAGTGTTTCACCGACATTTTCAGCCTTTTTGCCACCTTCTCACTGTCCCTGTTGTCAGATTTGGGACTCTTGAGCCCCCTGATTCATCATCAACAGGAAGGGGTCAGCAGAGAAGGATGATCATAGTACAGTACACTAATCAGACAGACAGACAGACAGACAGACAGACAGACTGACTGACTGACTGACTGACTGATTTGCCCTCTGGCACGTGTCTCCATTCTCTGATATGGAAAAGACCTTTCCAAGGATCAGTGCAGGCTCATAGCCAGAATTTTGGGATAGAAGTGCAACAGGGTCAATAGAGAATAACTGAAATTGAAATACAGGTAGGGTTGGAAAAATGCTTCAAACACACAAATGATATAATATATAATATAATATATAATATATTAGGGATGTGATTTTCAATCTTTTTCAACTCATGGCACACAATCAGTTGTTTCTACCACTGACAAGGCACACCATGCCATTCAAATCCTCACGTTTTCCTATTAATAAGTGTCCCTCCCCAAATACCTGTGGCACACCTGAGGACTACCCACGGCATGCCAGTATGCCACGACACACTGGTCGAAAATCACTGTATTAGGGCATCAAGTTTAAAATTGCTTTGAAAACTTTTTTTCTGAATACCAGAGAAACATGGAGACACATGTCGGTGCAATCCTGACCAATTTAGGCCAGCGCAACTCTCCTATCTCCCCATTAGCTGTGGCAAGGGGAGGCCAGCACAGACACTGGCCTAACTCCCCCCTCTCAAAGAGCAGCACAGAAGTGCCGTATGGCACTTTTATGACACCTGCAGGCCAGCACCCGACTTGTGCCAGAAATGTCATAACTGGGAGTTAGGCAAAAATGGCAACTTCTTCAGCATTTGTACTATGTGAGATGGTGTCTGCTTGTCGTGGATTGGAGTTTCCTCCAATCCATAATGGACATGACATGAGGATGGACAGGATGTTCCCTTTCCCACCAAAGTGGTACCTATTTATCTAATTGCAATTTGCATGCTTTCGAACTGCTAGGTTGGCAGGATTTCTAGAGTAAGCAAGGAGTAGTGGCATAACCGGGAGTTAGGATTGCACTGATACAGAACATTGGGCTGGTGGTAGGGTGGCCATAATATCTTTCATAAAACTGGGACAAGACCCTCTGTCCCATTTGCCAGAATGTGAACACAATGCCCCCAAATTGGGACTGACTCTGTTTTTTAGGATATTTTTAGGATATATGTCAACCCCAGCTGGTTGGCTAGTAGACTTGAATTCTACTAGAGTTTCTCCCAAATCCAGAGTAACTACGTGAGCACGTAAGAGACATTCCGTACACCTCTAGTTACTGCAGCAGGCCTCTGTCAGTCTTGAAAGACTATGGTATCGTGCTGAGCGCTGTATATGCTGCATGCGAAGCATGAAAGCCTGGGTTGGATTGTTATGGAGGATAGGCTGTTACCCAAGCAGCAAATCCCCCCTCTCCACACCACTGAATTAGTCCAATGGAAAGGCAGAGCCAATACGATTAGATCCAGCTGGCATCGCAGAACAGGGCTAAGGACAGGAGCTCACCAGTGGTGGGCTCCAGCAGGTTCGCACCTACTCTATAAAACCGGTTGTTAACGAGAGATAGGACATGTAAAGTTTAAACATAGCCATTTAAAAGTGGCTGCCAGATGGGCATAGAACCGGTTGTTAATGTCTTTGAATCCCATCACTGGAGCTCACCCTGTTTTGTGGGGCCGACCCGGGTCTCCAACCCTGGCCTGCTGGTTAACAGGCACGGTGTCTTAACCACTTGCACCACCCACAGCCCAGTTACTGCACCACCTAGTGAAAACCTATGGGAAATTCATATTGCAATTCAGAGTAACTTGTTATTACTCTGGAGCAAGAATTCCCCATAGTTACTCTGGATTTCACCCTTTGTCTCGGGTCTACAAGTTAGAACCCATTTCCGAAAAAAAACTCAAGCCACAAGTTTTGAGTTCAAAGAAACATAGAAGTTGAGTCTGTCCAAGTCTCAGAAAAATGCACGTTTTCATGACTCGAGTCCAAGTTGTGACCAACCTTGTATCATGATTCGAGAAAATGAACCTTAAGCTTGACTCCAATCATTTATGGTTTTGGAATAGCGTTCAGAAATGGATCACCTTGATGTGGCCCCAAAACCATAAAGGAGGAATCAAGCGTTTGCCCAGAAAAGTACATCAACTGTAATTCAAATAATTAAAAAAGGATGTTTTTCTCATAACGTACAACTCAGATCTTTCATAAAGTGAAGTAGATTCTCAAGGGCAAAATGCAGGAGGAAGAATAATTTTTTGAGGGCTCCATTTTCAGGTCTGAGGTTTTTTTTTGTTACATTCCTGAGCTGTTATGAAGTGTACTACACTGTATAATAGCTTGTGGGTATTTTCCCCTTGTTACATGTGTTCAGGATGGGTTAGAGTAAAATAAAAACACAAAAATACTGCTTACTTAGATGTGATCTGAAAATTGTGTGTCTATAAGTGCAATTATTTCAAAGATCTATCTATCTATCTATCTATCTATCTATCTATCTATCTATCTATCTATCTATCTATCTATCTATCTATCTATCTATGTCTGAATGGGCAAAATCCATAGAAGTTCTGGGTCCACACAGTTATGTCACCCTCTAGTGTTATCTTATGGAATGTCACCTTAACTGTGCCAGAGCAAAGGGCTTAATTTGACTTTAGGATATGGGCCTATGAGCAAAAATCCAGAGTAATTATGGGGCGTCCTTGCTGCGGTGTAAGAACAACTCACTCTGGATTCCAATATGAATTTCCCATAGGTTTTCACTAGGTGGTACAGTAATTGCAGGTGCACATAATGTCTCTTACGTTCTCCCGTAGTTCCTCTGGATTTGGGGGTATGTCTGTCTACCTGTTATCTTTCTCACATTGGATAGATATTGGTATATACATATATATTTTTGCTTTGGTTGTGAGAAATCAGGATGTGGGTAAAGGTAAATCTCACAGATTACACTGCTAGTTAGGATCGACTGTAGGATGTGGTGCTCATCCTGGTTTCTAGAGCCATAGAGCTGGGTTTGTTGACATGTGGCTCACCTTCCCATCGAAGTGGTACCTATTTAACTACTTCCATTGTCATGCTTTCCAACTGCTAGATTGGAAGGAGCTGGGCTAAGGATAGGAGCCCACTCTGTCTTGTAGGACCCAGGTCTCCAACCCTGGCCTGCTGGTTAACAGGCATGGGACTATATCCTAAAGTGAAATTAAGCCCCTTGTTCCAGAGCAGTTAAGATGACTTTCCATAAGTTAACACTAGAGGGTGCCGTAACTGTGTGGACCCGTAACTGCTATGGATTTTGCCCTTAGTGTCTTAACTTAATTTGGGTGCACCTACCAAGACAGCTCACATATCAGGAGGAATCAGTGTATAACTGGTATGTAGTCTGTGGAACTGCTTGCCATAGGATGTGATGATGACTTAAAGATTTCTGGAGGAAAAGTCCATCCCAGGTTCTAACCCATGATGGTATCTCCAAACTAGTTTGAGAAGTAGGGACAGATGTAGTTCATGTGGGCTCCCCAAGCCCTACTCCCCAAGTAGGGACAGATGTAGTACTTGCGGGCTCTCCAAGCCCACTCCCCAAGTAGGGACAGATGTAGCTCTTGTGGGCTCCTACTCCCCAAGTAGGGACAGATGTAGGTCTTGTAGGTCAGAAGCTACTAAGGTTTTAGAAGTAGGGACAGATACCTATGGGCTCCCTAAAGTATCTGGTGGGCCACAACGAGAGCCAGTAAGCTGGTCTAGATGGACCTTTGGCCTGATCCAGCAGGCCTTTTTGATGCTCTTACATTTTTATGAGTCAGGGGTTCGAGTGCTGACATCCTCTGGCAGAGAGACAAGACTTTCTCCATATCTGGCATCTTCTGTGTCAGAAAGAGCACTTTTTAGGATAAGAGCGGGGTGGGGAGGGGGAATCCATCTAATTAAACTAGTTTCCGATGTGTCGTTTTTGCTTAGGAGAAAATTGTCAGCAAAAATACAGTTGCCTGTTTGCTTAATGGATTGTTCGAAGTCTCATTAATGGTGAGGAGACGTATCTGAACAATTATCTCCATATTGTGCTTTTATCACTGGGACTGTTTATGCTAAACTCTTTGGCAGCACTGTTTACTTTTTTTCCTTGATACATCAAACTTTCCTTTTTTCCTTTCCTGTGATGAAAAGCAACACAAGCGAATGTGTTTCCCCCCCCTTCTCTCTATCTTTTCTGCCCCCACATTTAACCTCATTGTGGATTTTCATCTCCCCAAAGCTTTGGAAATGTGATTGAACTGCAAAAAGCTCCATGCTCAGCTGCAGTTATGGATTGGGGATATCTTCCCTACATGCCAGGCTTTGAAGTCGAACAGGGACCCACAAGGTTATCTAATCCATCCCTTGCCTGTAGCAGTAAATGCTCCTATATGATCTCCAGCAAGTGCATATCAAGCATTGAGGATCTCCAGTATGGGAAAATTTCAGGAGGGCAAACTGCCCCCTACCATAGACTACCACCGACATGGTGGTTGCTTCCATCAGAAACCAACAACTGGGCACATACCCCCAAATCCAGAGTAACTACAGGAGCACATAAGAGTCTTTACATGCACCCGTAGTTATTGCACCACCTAGTGAAAACCTATGGGAAATTCATATTGGAATCAAGAGTAAGTTGTTCTTACACTGGAGCAAGGACTCCCTGTAGTTACTCTGGATTTTGCCCGTAGTTCTTTTGATCTGATTATGTGATGAAGAAATTGTGTGGTGAAAAGGAGTGAGCTAAAAAGGTCCCAAGCATCTCCCCAAGGGAGTAATCCAGATGTGGGGTTTAGGAGACCTTGGATCAGCCCTGGCTTTATAGGATCCCAAGATACTACAACATCTCCTGGTGCTTGGCACATCTGGATCCTGTGGTGAGCATACCTGGCTGATTTCCAGGGAAATCCTTAGAAAATGAATACCTATTTTCTCCCCTACTGACCATTCTAACTGGGGTTCATGCTCGAACTCCAAGACCTCATGTCAATTTTATTGCCGAAAGGATCGGGACACTCTAATTTCTTTCCCCTTTTGGATACCCTTGCCAGAGAATGAAAATATGATTTTATGGTAAGTGATCCCGATGCCATTGCTCCGGTTTCAATGCCACGATAAAGAATCAAGACAAGAAGAAATGAAATTAAATCGTAAATCAGGCCCACTCCAGAAGGTTACCTTAATGCTCAATGCCAAGGAAGACAATGAGATACAAGGAGGAAAGGAGGTTGTTTTATTACTGAATAACAAAAAAGATGGATTTTTCCCCCCCCAAAAAAACATGTACCTTTGAAGGGCAGGGTGTTTTATGTGAACACAGGAAAAATAGACATATAAATTGCAGTGGGGCACCGGTGTATTGATTCAAGAGATTGTTTGTCCCACTGGAAGATGTCAACTTAGATGGTGCTCAAAAATGTGTGCTGCATGCGATAGGTTTCCTTGGCGCACTCATTAGGGCACCAACGGATGTCCCTGACCACTTACAACCACTTCCAGGTGCCACCACCTTCGATCTTATAACACGTGCACATCATTGGCATCCTTTAGACTCGAAAGACTATAGTATTGTGCTCTGATTGGAGGTCCTAAAACAGCATCTGGTGTGGCTAAAAAGGCCAATTCAAAAGTGACAATCCTTCCCACACTGAGGACAGATGTGCACATAGGATGCACATAGGGTGAGCACATACGGTGTGCACATAGGCTGGCCATAATTCTTTTCCACAAAATCAGGTTCCATTTGCCAGTATGTGAACACAATCCCACCAAATTGGGAATGTCTGTCCTTTTTGGGACATATGGCACAGCATTGCATCCTTGATATCAGGAGGAACTGAATTTGCATTTAATCTCCTTTATCTTTCCCTTTGAAAAAAAATAAATTCATCCCTTCTTTTCTGTACATTAAGCTTGGTCAGAGTTCTGAGCAAATGTTAAATTAGTGCCACCGGCACGGTGGCTAATCATGAAGAAAATAGCTTTTTGATTCCGCTAATTTACTTTGCACTCCATCCCTGAGTGAGTGTGAGTTGATCACACCATCTTAAGGGCCGACAACTCTTTCTCTCTCTCTCTGGATTAGACACCATTAGTTATGCAAGGGCTGTTTGAAAATCCGACAGCGGCACGGTTCAATGTTCAAGATGTTCACCGGTTCAGGTGATAGAGACTGAAGACGTCTATTCCTTGGGGATGCAGGAAGAAGAAGCATCTCTCTTTCTCTCTCTATCTCTTTTTCTCTCTCTTCTCTGTTCGGAAAACAAATGTGCCTAATTGTCTTGGGCGGAAAAAAAAAAAACCACCAGCAAAAGGTGAAAAAAGTGAACTTAAATTAAGCAGAGCACTTGGTAGACAGACTTTTCGGCTCACTACGGAGTAACTTCTGAAACTGGCACAGATTGCCTTTCCATAAATAAATGGAATTTATTTATAAATTTATTTTTACATTTCTCTCCCGCTCCAACACTGGCCCTATGTACCTCTCAGCTGTGTTCTTGCCTATTCACATGCTCTCATGTAACAGGCGCATGAGAAACCCATGCCACTTTGGAGCCCTTATACACCTTTCTCCTACTCCCAACTCAGTCACCAGGCAGAAATATAGACTGAGACGTAGCAGACTTTGGGTTCCTTCAAAATTTTTATGGTTGGTGTTCATGTTGGGATAGGGTTGCCATAATTCTCTTCCACAAAACCGGGACAGGACCCTCTGTCACATTTGCCAGTATGTGAATATAATCCCCCCAAACCAGGATTGTCCCTGTTTTTGGGGACATATGGCAACCCTATGTTGGGACCATGGGCTTTCATCCAACAAGCTAGCATAGGGTGAAAGTCAGGAACCCAGGGTATATCAAGTAGACCTAAGCGGCAATCCTAAAGTCACTTTCCTGGCAGTAAGACCCATTGAACACAATGGGGTTTTCTTTTCAGTAGACATGGTTAGGATTGTTCCCTTAGTTAAGTAGACCTTGACTGAAATAGAGCCAGGAGCATGCCAAGAAAACCTAAACTACACCAGGGGAGTTCAAGGTGAAGGAATGGTCCACCCATGGCTTCAAACATCTCCAGGTGTCCAAAACCTAGGTGGGGAATGGCTCCAACAAAGGTCCAGCCTGATCCAGAAGCTACTATAGTCTCCACTGGCTCCAGTAAACATCCAGCTTGATCCAGAAGCCACTATAGTCTCCACTACATCCAACAAAGGTCCAGCCGGATCCAGAAGCTACTATAATTTCCACTACCTCCAACAAAATTCCAGCCTGATCTAGAAGCTACTATAGTCTCCACTACATCCAACAAAGGTCCCGCTGGATCCAGAAGCTACTATAATCTCCACTACCTCAAACAAAGTTCCAGCCTGATCTAGAAGCTACTGTAGTCTTCATTGGCTCCAACAAAAGTCCAGCCTTATCTAGAAGCTACCATAGTCTCTGACTCCACTAAAGGTCTAACCTGGTTCAGAAGCTACCATAGCTTCCTCTGGCTCCAGTAAAGGTCCAACCTGATCCAGAAGCTACTATAGTCCTTCCAGGTGAGGGGAATGGAGCCCTTAGAGTAGATGGATGGACTCACTCCTGATACTAGGACCATTTTCTTGGACAAATAATGGCACTTGCCTAAAGGACGTGCACTTAGGAGGACAGTCATCTGCCGGGGTTTGGCTTCTAGAGGAGTATTGAGTGATCCCAGTCTGCCCTGGGAACCATATAGGATTCTGTCCCCTTCTTTTGGAGGAAGTCTAATTCCATCCATGGGTCAAGCATCAGAGGTTTGGCTCATGGGCTTAGAACCAGTGTGTTGCTTGTGCACTGTCAGCCCTGAAAGTCATACATTGTGGTTTTTTAACTCCTTTTTCCTCTAGCCTAAAGTATTCTGCTTGACTCCTAATGCATCATGAGATGCTGCTTCATCCTTAATGCCTCTTATTGCTGTGTACCAGCTCTGAGCCGGCACATTTATCCTTATTTGTGTATGAAAATATTGCGTTGCTAACAGGCACCTTTGCCGTCCCTGGGAAACGCATCTCTTGGTAATTTAGAGTGGCGCATCCGAAGCGCATAAGGGAGTAAACAGTCAGCACTTGAGATCTCCGATTTTAAATGGCAAACAAGCTTCCCAAAAGATGCCAGAAGACTTTTCGATGAGCATCAGGAATTTATTTAGGATCACCTTTAGTCCAATTTACATGAAGATGCTATTTCTACTTATTTTGGAATAAAAACCGTCATGTTATATATCAATCGATGCGTAATTTCACACGGAATGCAATGTAGCAAATCATGTTGTGATAGGTCTGTCTGATCCAAAGTTATAGCCATAAAACCAGTGGGACAGGGCAATGATACATCACTACATCCACTACATGTCCTGTCTGCTACATGGGAAGAGGTCCAATATAGGGGCCATAGGGTGTGATGCTGGTTTGACTCCTTGTGGTGTACCCCAGATAGCACAAAAATGTGAACTAAACAACAACAATTGGCAGCCAGACTATATCGAAGAATTGGCGACAGTTGGCAGCCAGACATCATTGTGGAATTCCTGGCTCTCAAAGTACATGGCAATGGAACATTAACATCTGATTTACCATAAGTCCATGTATTTGCCATACATATCTATGACAAATACTTATTTATTGCTAAATTAATAAAATAAGGGACTGGACTCCTGCACCAGATTACACAATCACTAGGGCCTCCATTGTATATGCCCTAAATCAGTGGTGGGATTCAAATAAATTAACAACAGGTTCTATGTCCTAATAACCTAAATTAACAACAGGTTCTGTGTCCCATTAGTAACCGGTTCTCAGAACCAGGCGCTTATTAGCAAATGGTTCTATAGAACCTGTGAGAACCCGCTGAAGCCCACCATTGGCCTACATGTTTACTCCCATGCATGCTTGCTCTACGTGTAATACTATGACAGTTTACTCAAAAGTAAGCTTATTTCTAGCAAAGTGGGCCCCAGATTGCAAGTGATGCTCCTTTCAAGTGATGCTCTCCTTTAACATGTGGCTTTGGAGAACTCCAGGTGCAGCGATGGGGCTGTACCCAGTGATCGATCATGCCGATAATTATCGATCCCTGGCTAATTGAAGAGGATGGGGAGATCCAAGGTTCTCGCAGCGGCCCCTGAAAGCTTTTCATTTTGAACACAAGTCGCTGTAAATTCTGCCAATGCTATCAATAACCATCCAGTGCATTTTCTATCCCATGCTAAGCACCACCATTAGCGGAAAGGTTATATTAGTATGAAGAGCCATCCACATGCTAACCTTTTCCTACTTTAAAGGGAGCGGCAATAAATCTATCCTCTTCAAACACAGGTGGTCACATCCAAGATGGCCCTGTAATAAATAAGAGGGCTTTTTTAAACTGTACATAAACCATAACAAGAATTTTGTGTAATGGATCAGAACAGTCATTCTGTAATTTGACCTCTTCCAGGGCCTTTTTCTGGGGTTACTCAGTACTGGCATAGGGTTGCCATATGTCTTGAAAAACAGGGACAATCCTGATTTGGTTTTTGTGTGTGTATGTTTTTAAAAGTTTTCCCCCTAAATCCAGAGCAACTACAGGAGCACTTAAGAGACTTTACGTGCACCCGTAGTTACTGCACCTCCTAGTGAAAACCTATGGGAAATTCATATTGAAATCCAGAGTAAATGGTTCTTACACTGGAGCAAGGACTCCCTGTAGTTACTCTGGATTTTGCTTGCTATTTGGGAGCTAGAACTGGAAGATTTGTGTTCAAATCCTGGCCAAGCCTGGGATGAAACTTTGAATGGGGGAACCCATTAAAAACCAGTAGGGAAGTTGTTAAGTTGTTAAACTCGGAGCAGCCAGATCAGGAGTTACAAAGAAGCAGGGGAGTTAAATACCTTCTTGGAACAAGGTTTGTAGGAAGCACAACTGACACCAAATTGATTGGAAACCGTTGAGTGTCCTTAAGAGGATCCATCGTGCTGTATGGCACAAGGGTGGCTGTTCCCTAAGTAATTGCTTGGACTGATGGCGCACCAGGCTCTGAGCATCGCTAACTATCTGTCTCAAATCTTGTTCCTGAAAGTAATTCTTGGAAACGATTAGCAGAGGAACAAGTTCCAACCACCCAACATATAGCATGATACCTAGTCTTTGGGTTTCTCTCCAAAATGGTCACGTTTAAGTGGAAATTTGCTTGTATTTAGGAGAGGAACAGGCAATGGCCCCCATTTATCTCAGCAATTCTGAGCATGTCTACTCATAAGTAAGAACCACTGTGTTCAGTAGGACTTACTCCCAGGAAAGTGTGGTTAGGATTTCTATTTTGGAGCCAGAAAGACCTTCTTTTATTCATTTTATTAATTCTACCACTGAGCTCCTTGTGTCCGTTAGGGAGGAGTTTCTCAGCCAAGGTGGGTCATGAGTTAATTTCAGGTGGGTCCCCAATCATTACAACATACATCATATTTTCAGTCTTTTAGACTTGATGTGACCATGTTTGGGAAAATAGGCTAGGTTTGTCCAGTATATGTACTTTTAATAGTGACATTACTAGGGTTTGTGTTACCTGGTCAGGAGGTCACCCCTCTGATGGACCTTACCCCATGCATTGACCCCTTAGACCAGGGGTCTCCAAACTCTGGATTGCAAAATGAATTTCCCATAGGTTTTCACTAGGTTGTGCAGTAACTACAGGTGCACATAATGTCTCTTACGTGTTCCCGTAGTTAGGTACTCTGGATTGTAGGGATAGTTTACTGGCCCATGACACACTATTAGATGGATGATGTGGCCTTCTCCAAAATGTTTGGAGACCCCTGGTCTAGGGTATAGCCCCAACTGACGCATGGGGTAAGGTCCATCAGAGGGGTGACCTCCTGAACGGGTAACACAAACCCTAGTGATGTCACTATTGAAAGCACATATACAGAACAAACCTAGCCTTACCAACAATCCAGAGTAAAAACAGGGACAATCCTGATTTGGTTTTTGTGTGTGTATGTTTTTAAAAGTTTTTCCCCTAAATCCAGAGCAACTACAGGAGCATGTAAGAGACATTACGTGCACCTGTAGTTACTGCACCACCTAGTGAAACCTATGGGAAATTCATATTGGAACCCAGAGTAAGTTGTTCTTACACCATGGCAAGGACTCCCTGTAGTTACTCTGGATTGCACCCTAATTTGCATTTCAAATTTGAATAAATTTATATAGATTTACATATGAGAATATATTGGAGTTACTAGTAACTAATATATTGGAGTTACTTATACCATATAAGAATATGGCCCATATCCTTAAGTCAAATTAAACCCTTTGCTCTGGAGCAGTAAAGGTGACTTTCCATAAGATAACAGTAGAGGGTGACTTGACTGTGTGGACCCGTTACTGCTCTGGATTTTGCCCTATATTGGATAAAGGGGTCTTGTTGGGGGCTACATTTAGAGGGCTGTGTCTGGCCCTGGGCCAGGGTTTGGAACCCCCTGCCCTCCCCAGTGGGTGTGAAATTTCTGTGGGTGGGAAATAACCTATGGAGACAGTTGCATTTCAGACTATAGTGAGTGAAGTTCAAGCTGAACAAGACAAAACCGAAAAACACATATGCTGTATATGGAGAGAGATGGAAACCCACAAGAGAGAGAGAGAGAGAGAGAGAGAGAGAGAGAGAGAGAGAGAGAGAGAGAGAGAGAGAGAGAGACGGTGAAGAAAAGGGTTGCGTTGAAAATTACTGCACTTGTTTTATCTGATTGCTGAAATTCTTCAGGCCAGTTTGCAGCTGTGTGGAGAAGAAAAAAGAAGAGCAGAAGAAGACAAGCAGGAAAAAAAGTTGAACAATAATAGCCCGAACACTCTCTTTTCCCATCTGCGTAGATGTACATCTTGATGATGGTATTTACATAATGCAAAGGCGTATTCAGAGGCGGAAATATCTCTCAGCGCATACCAGATGTACATGTGCTCTTCAGAGGCCAGATCCATAAGATTTGACTCTGGTGGCTGCAGAGTCCATAGTCATTAGGTTGCAATCCAGAACACCCTTACTGTTAGTAAGTAAGGCTGCAATCCTAAAGACACTTTCCTGGGAGTAAGACCTATTGAACACAGTGGGGCTTTCTTTTGAGTAGACATGGTTAGGATTGTGCTCTTAGTCAGTAAGTAAGGGCAAAATCCAGAGTAACTATTGGGAGTCCTTGCTCTGGTATTAGAACAACTTAATCTGGTTTCCAATATGAATTTCCCATAGGTTTTCACTAGGTGGTGCAGTAACAATGGGTGCATGTAAAGTCTCTTATGTGCTCCTGTAGTTACTCTGGATTTGGGGGTAGGTAAGTACGTAAGTACATAAGTAAGGCTACAATCCTAACCATGTGCAACTCTGAAGTAAACACCATTGTACTCAATGGGTCTTACTCCCAGGAAAGTGTGTAAGTAAGTAAGTAAGGCTGAACACACTTTCTTGGGAGTAAGACCAAGAAACCTGACACAGTGGGACTTAGTTTTGACTAGACATGGTTAGGATTGTGCTCTTAGTAAGTAAGTATGACTGCAAAACTACGCATCTATTCCTGGTAATAAGATCCATGCATTCCTGGTAATAAGATCCATGGAACACAGTGGGGCTTACTTTTGAGTAGACATTATTAGGCTTGTGTCCTAAGTAAGTGAGTAAGAAAGTATGGTTGCAAACCTAAGCAAATATTCCTAGGAGTAAGTCACATTGAACATAGTGGGGCTTACTTTTGAGTAGACAGGGTTAGGATTGTGCTCTTAGTAAGTTAGCAAGTAAGGCTGCAAACCTAACCACACATTCCTGAGGGTAAGATCCAACATGGGATCTTACTTTTGGAACACCATGGGGCTTACTTTTGAGAGACATTGGCTACAATCCAGAGTAACGACAGGAGCACGTAAGAGACATTACGTGCACCCATAGTTACTGCACCACCTAGTGAAAACCTATGAGAAATTCATATTGAAATCCAGAGTAAATTGTTCTTACTCCGGAGCAAGGACTCCATGTAGTTACTCTGGATTGCACGCATTATTAGGATTGTGCTCTAAGTAAGTAGGTATGGCTGCAAACATAAGCAAATGTTCCTGGGAGTAAGATCCATGGAACACAATGGGGCTTACATTTGAGTAGATATTGTTAGGACTGTGTTCTCCATGGGTTGCCCTTATAGTTGTGAGCGATTTTTTTTTAAAACAAAATTTATTGGTTTTTAAAGACAAATTAAAACAAACAAAACACAAACAATAAGTCCAAGAATATACAAGTAGTGTGTCGGTTGTTATACAGAGTTTTTTGTCACCCTTTCCTAACCATAATTACATTACATATTACCTCATATTAGTCAACCTTTGAACTGTAAACTTGTTCATTAATACTTTACAAGGTGACTATTCTAAAAAATTTTGTTGTCTAGCCATTGATAGAAACAATCCCAAATTTCATAAAATTGTTTATCCTCTTGTTTTCTAATTTCAAATGTCAGTCTACTCATTTCTGCACGTTCCAACATTTAAAAATTTCCTCCTGCGATGGTATTTTCGTTGTGAGCGATTTTAGAGAATGGTGCTCATCCCCATTACAAGGCCAAAAGAACCAG
This sequence comes from Cryptoblepharus egeriae, assembly GCA_030015325.1. NCBI lineage: Eukaryota > Metazoa > Chordata > Lepidosauria > Squamata > Scincidae > Cryptoblepharus > Cryptoblepharus egeriae. Next base: position 5,416,338 of record JAREYC010000017.1, on the reverse strand, counting down.
CGTTGTCCGAAAACATCTTCATTGTTATGTGGCCGGCACGGTTAAACATCAAAGGCGCATGGAATGTTATTACCTTAACTCACCTATTTATCTACTTGGTTTCAAACGGATAGGTTGGCAGAAGCTGGGCAAGTAATGGGATCCCACTTTGTCAAACGATATTTGGGTTCTAGAACCAACAACCTGCCAACCTTCAGGTTGACAAGCACAGCGTCTTTAACCACTGAGCCACCACTGCCCTAATTTAAGAGTAAGGCAACAGAATTCAGTGAGGACTACTTCTGAGTAGACATGCAGAGGACTGTACTGTTAGGATTTTTAACATGTGGAAAGAACTTTTTGTCAGAGTCTCCTAAAAGGTCTGGTTCTGCCACCGAGCTACAAAGGAGAAGCTGCTGATCTAGTGCCAGTCAGGAAGGCATCTGGGGAGACAGCCTCGGGTACTGCCGTCTAGCACATAGGCTCTCTCCTCTGCCCCCAGCCACCCGAGCTGCCGGTCCTCCGTTTGTGCTCGTCTGGATAAATAATTCCACCTACACTCATGTTTATTATCACCTGCTTGTGCTGACAGCTGATATTTTAGCACGACAAGCTTCAAAAAAGTGATAGAAAAAGCTGACAGCAATGGGTGGCAAAGGGTGTGTTGAGAGGGATGGGACCAACTAGAAAACAATTCTTATAATCATGCCCTCATCCTGGATCTACCTACCTATCTACCTACCTACTTACCCACCTACATACTTACTTACATATTTACCTATCAACCTATCTATCCACCTACCTACTTAGCATCCATATATCTATCTAAATACCTATGTACATACCATCTACCTTCCAACCTACTTAACTACCTACCTCCATACTTACTTATCTATCCATCCATCCATCCTCCCTTCCACCCACCAGTATCTATCTATCTATCTATCTATCTATCTATCTATCTATCTATCTATCTATCTATCTATCTATCTATCTATCTATCTATCTGTCTGTCTGTCTGTCTGTCTGTCTGTCTGTCTAACTTATATATTTACCTATCAACCTACCTACCTAGCATCAATATATCTATCTAAATACCTATCTACATATCATCTACCTTCCTACTTAACTACCTACCTCCATACTGACTTAGAATCATAGAATCATAGAGTTGGAAGGGACCTAGTAGGTCATCTAGTCCAACCCCCTGCCTGCAGCAGGAATTCCCCCTAGAGCATCTCCAACAGGTGCTCATCAAGCCTCTGCTTGAAGATCCCCAGTGAGGGAGAGTCCACCACCTCCCTTGGCAATCTGTTCCACTGCCGAACTGCCCTCACCATCAGGAATTTTTTCCGGATTTCCAGCCGGAATCTCCTCTCTTGCAGTTTGTACCCATTGGTTCTAGTTCTTCTTTCAGAAGCAGCTGTGAACAAATTGGCCCCTTCCTCCCTATGACAGCCCTTCAGGTATCTGAAGAGGGCAATCATGTCTCCCCTCAGCCTCCTCTTCTCCAGGCTGAACATCCCAGGTTCCCCCAACCTTTCCTCGTAGGGCTTCCCTTCCATCCCACTGATCATTCTTGTCGCTCTCCTCTGGACTTGCTCCAGTTTGGCTGCATCTTTCTTCAAGTGAGGTGCCCAGAACTGAACACGGGACTCAAGGTGAGGTCTCACCAATGCAGAATAAAGAGGAACTAGAACTTCTCGCGACTTGGAAGCTCCAGTCCTCTTAATGCAGCCGAAAGTGGCATTTGCCTTCTTTGCAGACACATCACACTGCTGACTCATGTTCAGCTTGTGATCCACGGCGACTCCAAGATCCCGCTCACATGTTGTGCTGCCAAGTCAAGTATCCCCCATTTTACACCTATGTTTTTGGTTTTTATTGCCCAAGTGCAGAACCTTGCATTTCTCCCTGTTGAAATTCATTCTGTTTGTTACAGCCCAGGATTCCAGTTTATCCAGTTCCTCCTGGAGGTTTCTCTTGTCTTCTGTTGTGTTTGCTACTCCTCCCAGCTTGGTGTCATCTGCAAATTTGATCAGGCTCCCCCGTATCCCTTCCTCCAAGTCGTTGATGAAAATGTTAAAGAGAACCGGTCCCAAGACAGAGCCTTGGGGGACCCCACTAGAAACTGACCTCCAGGCTGACACAGAACCATTTACTAAAACCCTTTGAGTGCGGCCATCGAGCCAGTTGCAGATCCACCTAACAATTTCCCCGTCTAGCCCATATTTTTCCAACTTCCTAATTAAAATGTCATGTGGGACTTTGTCAAATGCTTTGCTGAAGTCAAGATAAATGACATCCACAGCATTGCCATGTCCAGTAAGCTTGTAACCCGATCAAAAAAGGAGATCAGATTTGTCTGGCAAGATTTATTCTTGGTAAATCCATGCTGGGTTGTTTTGATCACCGAGTACTTGTCTAGATGTGCACAAATTGTGTGTTTGATGATTTGCTCTAATATCTTGCCCGGGATTGAAGTCAAACTGACTGGTCTATAATTTCCCGGGTCTTCTTTTTTCCCCTTCTTAAAAATTGGGACTACATTTGCCCTCTTCCAGTCCAGGCTCTTCTCCACTCCTCAAGGATTTCTCAAAGATGATCGACAAAGGCTCTGCAAGGACATCTGCAAGTTCCTTAAGAACTCGAGGATGCAGCTCATCCGGTCCAAATGACTTGAATTCATTTAGGCCAGTTAAGTGGTTTCGAACCAGTTCTCTGTCAATCTTAATCTGCTCTTCTGCACCATCCATGTTTTCATTACCTCTTAGGGGATGTAAACACATCCCCGAATCAGTCAATGATCCCGCACCCCCATTTGCACAGCCCTCCTTCTGTGAATAGATGGATGCAAAGTAGGAGTTGAGCAGCTCCGCCTTCTGCTGGTTTCCAGACACCTGTTGTCCATCTTTGTCCAGGAGCAGCCCCAGCCCCTCGTCTCTCCTCCTGTTCCTTTGGGCATATCTAAAGAAGCTCTTTTTGTTATCTTTGACTCCCCTGGCCAGCCTCAGCTCATACTGAGCTTTAGCATCCCTGACCCCCTCCCTACAGGACCGGGCTACCTGCCTGTACTCCTCCCTGGTGATCTTTCCAGTCTTCCACTCCCTATACTTCTCTCTCTTTAACTTCAGCTGATCCCCAAGTTGCCTGTGGAGCCAACCTGGTTTTTTCAGCATTTTCCCCCCTTTCTTTTTTATTGGAATTGTTTCTGACTGTGCTTGTAGAAGCTGCCTCTTAAGGAGCTCCCACCCATCTTGGGCCCCTTTCCCCATTAGATCATCAACCCATGGGATCCCACCTATGACTCCTCTAAGCCTGTTGAAACCAGCTTTCCTGAAATCCAACATATAAGTTTCACTCTGCACTCTTTTTATTTCCCACATTATTCTAAATTCCAGCAGCTCATGATCGCTTTCCCCTAAAGTTCCCACTATGTTGACCTGACCAACCAGTTCTTCACGATTTGTTAAGATCAGGTCAAGGATGGCCCCTCCCCTTGTCGTTTCCTCCACTTTCTGGACCATGAAGTTATCTTCCAGGCCCATCAGGAATCTACTGGAGCTTCCATGTTTGGCTGAGTTTGTCTCCCAGCAAATGTCTGGGTAGTTAAAGTCCCCCATTACTACTACCTCATATTTCCTTGCAATGCCTGCCAGTTGCTCCAAGAAGACATCGTCTACTCCTTCTCCTTGGCCTGGCAGTCTATAGTAGACGCCCACCACAATGTTTTGTTTTTTATTTTCCCCCCTTACTTTTACCCAAACACACTCCACAGGGATATCCGGACCACTCTCCTGGATTTCAGAACAAGTATATATGTTCTTGACATATAATGCTACTCCACCTCCCCTTTTGCCACTTCTGTTCCTCCATCTGTTCCTTATCTATCCATCCATCTATCCTCCCTTCCACCCACCAGTATCTATCTATCTATCTATCTATCTATCTATCTATCTATCTATCTATCTATCTATCTATCTATCTCACATATATTTACCTATCAACCTACCTACCTTGCAGCAATATATCTATCTAAATACCTATCTACATATCATATACCTACCAACCTACTTACCTACCTACCTCCATATCTATCTATATCACTTATATCAACCTACCTTCAACCTACCTATCGATCTACCTTCCTATCTATTTTCCCACCTACCAACTTAGCCTCCATATATCTAAATACCTATCTACATATCATCTACCTACCAACCTACTTACCTACCTCCATATCTACTTATCTACTTATCTACCTATCTACCCACCTACCTACTTAGCCTCCATATATCTATCTAAATACCTATCTACATATCATCCACTGACCTACCTCCATACCTACTTATCTATCTACCTACCTACCCACCCGTCATGGGCAGACAAATCTTGGCCTAGTAAAAGAACCAAACTATAGCCATCTTGCACTTGAAGTGTCCTGGCCCATATAATGCTGGGATAGCAGAATAAATTGAATCAATAATGTCTGTGGGAAAAGTTAAGGATTAACCAGAAAGTATAAACATGTAGATTGGGGGCTGTTAGAATTCAGCCTGTTGAAATCAGCTTTCCTGATTTCATCATCATCATCATCAAGCCCAAAAGCTGCTATCTCCGGGAAGCCATAAACTGGGCAATAACCCATAAGTGCTACAATTTCCACCTGTGGAGTGGCCTGATCAGGATTATAAATTACTCACAGATGGGGCAGAAGTGGGAAGCCCAGCAACTTAGACCCCAAAATTAAGCAGGGGCTCTGATTGGATACTGAGTTTGATGGACAAGGAGGGGTCCAAATTTCCTATAAAATTTGGTCCATGGGACACACCTGGAGCTAGTTAATCTAGAGAGGAGAGCTGTGCTGTGCTGTGCTGTGCTGTGCTGTGCTGTGCTGTGCTGTTGTGCTGTGCTGGTGGAATGCAACAACCAGCTCAAAAGCTTGTGATGGGAACTTAGAGCATAGGATAAATATCTTGCTCATGGACTACTTCGTAAGTTTATGGAACAACCGACCAGCTTTCTAGTAGATGATATAAGATGATGTAGATATATTTGTATAAATATATGTATAAGGCGACATTAAGATATGATATGTATAAGATAAATACATGTATAAGATGACATATATACATCTATGTATAAGTAGATGCTACGTTATAAGATAGGCATGTTAAAAAATAGGAGTTAGCTTTATTGTTTTTGTTGGAACTTGTATTTACCATGGTGCCTTATCTTTCTCTTAATTAACTTTTATTTGGCTTCTTAAAACTTGTTGATTAATGCTGAATCAACCCTACACAACCCCCAAATCCAGAGTTTATGTAAGAGACTTTACGTGCACCCGTAGTGACTGCACCACCTAGTGAAAACCTATGGGAAATTCATATTGGAATCCAGAGTAAGTTGTTCTTATACCGGAGCAAGGACTCCCTGTAGTTACTCTGGATTTTGCCCTAAGTTGGACTTGAGGGGAACTTTGCTACCATTATAACTTGGGGGCTGTGAACCTGCTGCAGTAGCCAGGACTGAAGAGCATGGTCACAGGAATACTACCTACTTACCTATCCATTTACTTTCCCACTTGTCTATAATAAATTATAAATGCCCCCAAGTTTTATCTGCTAACGTTATGTGCACTCTCTTAATAAGGGCACAAGATCTTGGGAACCACATCCAGCCCCAGAAACACAAGAGAAGTATCCAGAGCTGCAGTGGCACTCAATGTATATCAAAAGTTCTTGGACATTCAATAAGATCTTCTCATGCCCATAAGACTACCTGAGGCAACAGTGGCCTTTCACAATGTTGCCCACATGCATCTTATCGATCTATGGACTGTACACCAAAAGTACATTCCACCCTGTCATCTTCTCCAGCTCCATTGGAGTACTTGGACAGTGCACTGGACTCCTGCAGCCTCTTCCAAGGTGCTAACACCCAGCGCTTGCAATGGTCATCTTCTCCAGCTCCATTTGTGTGCTTGGAGAGTGACTTGGACTCCTTCAGCCTCTCCTGGGTGCTAACACCCAGTGCTTGCAATGATCATCTTCTCCAGCTCCATTGATGTGCCTAGACAGTGAATTGGACTCCTGCAGCCTCTCCTGGGTGCTAACACCCAGTGCTTGCCATGGTCATCTTCTCCAGCTCTATTGGTGTGCTTGGGCAGTGAATTAGACTCTCCAGCCTCTCTCCCAGGCACTAACACCCAGCGCCTGCTGCTCTGCACAAGGTAGCCTACCATCTTTTTTCTAAATATATATAGAAAAGTCACTTGCTGATTCACTCAGCAATGCCCAGCCAAAACCATTGGGCCTAGAAGCATGAAATTTGGGGTTGATGTTCCTTCCATGATGGAGGCACCCACTAATAACAGTTTTTTGCAAATTCCAACAGGAAGGGAGTGAGAAGGGGCGCAATGCGTTTTCCTCTCTATACTTCGAAGAATCAGTGACTGAGGGATGCTTTGCACCAACACCCAGATCTAGAAGCATGAAATTTGGGGAGGGAGTTCCTTCTGTCACCTGAACACCCACCCAGAATCGATGTGGAGAAATTTAATCCTTAAGGGGCTGAAAAGGGGTCAACGTGTTTTTGTCCTATACTTAACATGGAAGACTGAGCAACATCCAGCCAAATTGCTGCTCAGTGCCTTGTGCACCAGGGGGATGTTGTTTGGAGAGAGGGGTTCAGTGTTGGGCCCAAGCTGGTTCGGGCCAGATCGCCCAAACCAGTTGTTCCCTTGCTCCCCCCCACCAATCTGGTAGCAACGGGGGGCCAGAAAACCCGTTCAGAACCGGTATTCAGAAATACTGGTTCAGCACGCCGGGGAGGAGATGCACTGCGCGTGTGCCGACTTCGGCGTGTGTGCAGTGCGTCTCCTCCAGCTGGGGAAGACGCACTGTGTGCGTGCTGGGGTTCGCGCATGCGCAGTGCACCAGGGTTGGGGCCCGCTCCTCACCCCGCCCCTCACCCCGCCCCTCACCCTGCCCATCCGTACCCACAGAGCACTGGGGTGGGTGGTGGGCCCTCCCTGGCCCCGCCCCTGACCCGGCCCTGGCCCCGCCCCCTGACCCCAGCCTAGCCCACCTACTTCCGGCGAACCGGATGTTGGGCCAGGCCGGGCCCATCACCAGAGGGATTACACGGGGGAGGATGCTACGCATGGGATTTTGGTGCACGTGGGAGGGACTGATGCGCATAGGAGCATGATGCACATTGGGTGGATGAACATGGATGTTGCGCATGGGGGTGGATGCACATGGGGGATTGATGAGCAGTGGGGGAATGGTGTATGCGGGTATTTAACTTCTGCAATGCAGGTATTTTATCCTGGTTTTGGGGGGAGCTGCGGGCTTTGAAATAGCAAGGTCAACACTTAGACTAGTGATGGAGGCGAAAGACTCATGCTGTTTCTGATTGGGCAGAGGCTAGGGTTCACTGGCGATCCTACTCTGTGGCGGTGATGGCAGCTAAGAAGGCATACTTCCCTGCCACCATCATATCTGCAGAGAACCATCCAGTTGAGCTTTTCCATGTTTTTCCAGGGCCTACACCATATGCCCCCCCCCCATGTGGTAGAGCATATGGAGGTTTGCTGTGATGTGTTTGCTCAACAGTTTGCAGACAAGGTCGATCAGATCGGCATGACTTGGACGCCACTTTAACAACATCCAATGATGTCCCTGGGGCACCTGTCCAATCCATGTTTTGGGATTCTTTTCAGCTTGTAGAACCTGAGGATGTGGACAGGATTCTCTGTAGTGTGAGATCATCTTCTTGCCCACTGGACCCTTGCCCAGCCTGGCTAATCAGATCTTTCTGGGATGGACTGGCCGAATGGACAGGGAGGGTGGTGAATTCCTCTTTGAGGGAGGGGGTGTTGCCTCCTGCACTAAACAGGTGGTAGTTTGCCCCCTCTTGAAGAAACCCTCCCTGAATCCCATTAATTTGAATAACTTTTGGCCAGTCTCAAACATCCCATTTCTGGGCAAAGTGGACGAGCTGGTGGTGGCGTCCCAGCTTCATAGGATCCTGGATGAAGCTGATTATCTGGATCCCTTCCAATCTGGTTTCAGGACAAGATTTGGGATGGAGACTGCCTTGGTCGGCTTGGTGGATGACCTATGCCGGAAAATGGACAGGGAGAGTGCATCCCTGTTGGTCCTGCTGGACACCACTGACCACGGTGTCCTTCTGGTTCAGTTGGCCAGGTTGGGGATTGGAGGCACTGTTCTGCAGTGGTTCTGCTCTTTCTTGGATCACAGATGCCAGAAAGTGGTGCTGGGGGATGCTTGCTCGGCACCCTGGCCTCTTCGGTGTGGGGTGCCACGAGGTTCCATTCTATCCCCTGTGCTATTTAACATCTACATGAAGCCACTGGGAGAGTCATCCAGAGATTTGGAGTGAGGTGTCATCAGTATGCTGATGATACCCAGCTCTACCTCTCCTTTCCTCCTGAGTCCGAGGAGGCAGTTGAAGTCCTGAATCTCTGTCTGGAGGCAGTGGGGGACTGAATGAGGGTGGACAAGCTGAGATTAAATCCTGATAAGACAGAGGTTTTCCTGGTCCAGAAGTCCTCGACTCAGGTATTGGAATATCATCCTGTTCTGGATGGGGTTGCCCTCCCTCTGAAGGAGCAGGTCCGCACCTTGGGGGTTCTCCTGGATTCGCAGCTGCTCCTGGAGTCCCAGATGGCGGCTGTGGCCAGGGGAGCCTATGCTCAGCTTTGGCTGATTCGCCAGCTGCAACCATACCTGAATCGCTTGGATCTGGCCCCGGTGACCCATGCCCTAGTGACATCAAGATTGGACTACTGTCATGTGTTCTATGTGACGTGTTCTAACATGTTCAAGATTGGACTGTTGTAATGTGATCTATGTCAGAGTCGGTTCAGAAACTCCAACTAGTCCAGAATGTGGTGGCCCGCGTGATTGCTAGAGCTCGTTGGTTTGACCCAGTTGGGCCACTGCTTCAGTGGCTACACTGGCTGCCAGTTTGTTTCTTGGCGGAATTCAAAGTGCTGGTCCTGACCTTTAAAGCCCTAAACGGCTCAGGTCCAGGGTACTTGAGGGACCACCTTCTTCCACACAATCCGACCAGGGCTGGGCACAGCCTGGCCCAAGAACCGGTTCTCTGGAAGTGGGCGGGGCCAGGGTCAAGGGGCGGGGCCAGTGGAGGTTTTCAATTGAAAATAAAAAATTACTTACTTCAGAGTAGACCTGCATAGGATGGGGCTCTGAGGCTGCAGTCCTCTCCACACTTTCCTGGGAATAAGCCCCATTGTCTCTAATGGGGCTTACTTTTGAGTAGGCATGCATAGGATTGGCTCCTCAGACAGCAATCCTATGACAGTTTACCTGGGAGTAAGCCCCATTGTCTCTAGTGGGGCTTACTTTTGAGTAGGCATGCATAGGATTGGCTCCTCAGACTGCAATCCTTACCACAGTTTACCTGGGAGTAAGCCCCATTGTCTCTAGTGGGGCTTACTTTTGAGTAGGCATGCATAGGATTGGCTCCTCAGACTGCAATCCTACCACAGTTTATCTAGGAGTAAGCCCCATTGTCTCTAATGGGGCTTACTTTTGAGTAGGCATGCATAGGATTAGCCTGGGGGAAGCCCCCCACACCACCCAAGCGGCACGTGCGCCTGGGGGAAGCCCCCTGCACTTTTATAGCGGTGCGCGCGTGCCTGGAGGAAGCCCCCCCGCACCATCACAGCGGCGCGCGCCACCAGGGGGAAGCCCCTGTGCACTGTGGGTGGGTGGAACAGTGCTGCTGAGGCTTGTGGGGTGCTCTGCCGAGCTGCCGTTAGGAACGGCAAATTAAAAATTTTTAAATGCCCGGCCAGATGCTGCCACACGAACCAGTCCGGACGGTTTTGGGGCCCCCCGCCACTACCGATATTGCAAGATCCAGTCCCCAAGAACTGGACCGAACCGGCCTCAGCCCACCAGTGAATCCGACCCATCAGATCCATCAGTAGATCATCAGAGGGAGCCCTACTAGCTATGCTGCCACCAAGGGATGTGAGAGGTGTGGCGGCTAGAAATAGGGCCTTCTCAGTGGTGGCACCCCAGCTTTGGAACTCCCTCCCCCTAGAACTTAGGAAACCTCTCTTAATACAGAGCTTCAAGCTGAGCCTAAAACTTTTTATTTTTAAAAAGTATTCTATTTAGGCGGAGGTTGGGGGTTTATTGTTTTTAATGCTTTTAGCTTGCATGTTTTTAATTGCTTTTAACTAAATGTCTTTGTTTAATGTTTTTAATGTGTTTTACTGTGCGCCACCTTGAGTCAGTCTACATCCAAGGAAGGAAGGAAGGAACTTTTCATGCGGTTGATTAATAAACCACTATATTGTTTATTATTGAATTTAAAACTATTGCATCTAATTTGTTAATTACAAGAAATCTGTGTGCTCAGAAAGAAAAGGAAGACAATTTTTTTCCAGGACACAAGTCTAAAAAAAGAGGGCACGTCCTGAAAAAAGTGGACCCTTTCCTGGTGGAAAGGCTTTGTGACCATTTAAAAGCAGGGTCTTAAAAGGGTAAAGATTATAACATTTATAGTTTATAGTATAACTTTTTCGTTTAGAAAAGGGGGCTATGGGGAAAAGTGATGTATAACTTATGATGTGATGTATATATGATACAGAAAGTACAGTTGCTCACCTGAATATGATGAATCCAGCAGGGGGCACCATTTGCACTGAAAACACTAACTGAGCTCTGATTCAGTTCATTGGAAGGACCCAGTATCCATCCCAGGGTGACCATGTGTCCCCCTTTTCCAGGACATGTCCTCTTTTTCAGCCTTGTGTCCTGGGAAAAATTGTTGTCCTCCATTTCTTGTGAGCTGGCAGCATGTAGCCTTCTTATAATAAACATCTGCAAAAAATTATATGTCGTTGTTTTCAACTGTATTTTAATACATATACTGTATACTGTATTTATATACTGTATGTATTCAAATCTAATGCTCACCTTTTTAAAGCAGAATTTACAGTTGCAATCCAATTCATGTCTGTTTAAAAGTAAGTTCCACTGCGTGCACAATCCAGAGTAACTACAGGAGCACGTAAGAGACATTATGTGCACCTGTAGTTACTGCACCACCTAGTGAAAACCTACAGGAAATTCATATTGCAATCCAGAGTAACTTGTTCTTACTCCAGAGCAAGGACTCACTGTAGTTACTCTGGATTTCACCCTGAGTTTAAAAGGGCTTACTCAGGAAAGTGCTCTTAGGATTGCAGGCAGTCTTTGGATTGCCTTTGGGTGCAATCCTATACCTGTGTACTCAGAAGTCCCATTATATTCCATTGCAGTTACTCCCAGGAAAGTGAGTTTAGGATTGTAGTCTCTGTCTCCAAAATCAGGGTGCGCATTAGATTCTGTGGCTAGAGTGTGGTATTATGATTATAAATATAGGGTGTGCATTAGATTTGATGGCGTATTAGATTTGAGTAAATACAGAATATTTAGTTTTTAGCTTTAATTTTGTCACACCCTACATATTTTTAAATGACAAACTCATCTTTTTTGGGTTATATCTGGTTACTCTGCCTTGGAAGGGCCTTCTATGTGTAGGGTGACCATATAGAATGGAGGGCAGAGTTCCTGTACCTCCATTGCATACAAGAGGAAATTGAGGCAGAACCTGCTTTTTAAACCCTTCAATGATGAGCTAAACCTGTCTCAATTCCCTCTTCTATGCAATGGTTAAATATATAGGCACTAGTGTAACCCAGTCCTAAAATTTCTTTGCCCTGCTTCACATGTGATATATAATCACTTGTAATAAAACTTTTTACCCCAATTAAATTTAAAAAAATCCCTTTGATCAAAGTTCATTTGTTTGACATCTTGGTGCAAGTTGCCAGTTGAGCTAAAGGGATTTTAAGAAGTCAAAATGTAGGACATCCAGAGTTGCCACAGCACAAGAAAGGGCTTATTATACAAATTTAATATAATAATAATAATAATAATAATAATAATAATAATAATAATAATAATAATAATAATAATAATAATAATAAAATATATAATGTGTGTGTGAGAGAGAGAAAATATATATAATTTTCAGGAGGTCAATTTAAATATTATATGCAATCCTAACCTAACCACTGCAATCCTAATCTCCACCTTAGGCTGGCCTAAACCCCAGCAGAAGTCCTGTGCTGACCTGGGGGTGTCACAAAAGTGCAGTAAGGCTGCAATATTAAAGACACTTTCTTGGGAGTAAGATCCACTGAACACAAGGGGGCTTACTTTTGAGTACTTTGAATACTAGACATGCATATGATAAGGCTATAAGGATGCAATCCTATATCTGGGAGTAAGTCCTACTGACTCTATAGGGACTTTCTTTTGAGTAGGTATGCATTGGATCTGGATGTAAGGATGCACCCATGTGCACACTTATCTGGGAGTAAGTCCTATTGGTTCTAATGGGATTGACTTCTGAGTAGACATGCATAGGATAGGGCTATAAGGATGCAATCCTATATCTGGGAGTAAGTCCTACTGATTCTATAGGGACTACTGAATAGATATGCACAGGATCTGGATTTAGGGATGCCCCCCCTGTGCACACTTACCTGAGATTAAGTCTTCCTGATTCTAATGGGACTTACTTCTGAGTAGACATGCATGGGATAGGGCTATAAAGATGCTATCCTATATCTGGGAGTAAGTCCTATTGATTCTAAAGGGACTTACTTCCGAATAGGCATGTATAGGATCTGGATGTAAGGATGCACCCCTATGCATACTTACCTGGGAGTAAGTCATATTGATTCTAATGGGACTTACTTCTGAGTAGACAGGCATAGGATCTAGCTATAAGGATGCAACCCTATATCTGGGAGTACTGACTCTACTACTATATTTACTAGTAGTACTACAGCTACATACTATATCTACTGTACTACCTTATATCTACTGACTCTAAAGGGACTTACTTCTGAGAGTGCATGAATAGGATCTCGATGTAAAGGTGCAACCTTATGCACACTTACCTTAGAGTAAGTCCTCCTGATTCTAATAGGACTTACTTCTGAGTAGACAAGCTTGGGTTGTACTGTAAGGATGCAATTCTATGCACACCTACCTAGGAGTAAATCCCAGTGTCTCTGCTGCTGCTTACATCTGAGTAGACGTGCATAGGCTCGGGCTGTACGAGCCTGTCTACTCAGAAGTAAGTCCCATTAGCTTCCTCCCAGCAAGGATTCTGCCTAATGCTGCAATCCTAAAGAAACTTTCCTGGGAGTGAGACCCATTGAACACATTAGGACTTACTTTTGAGTAGACATGGTTAGGATTGTGCTCTAAGTCGACACACTACTCGAGAGTAAGCACCTAGCAGGGGTCTGATCTCTCCCTCCAATGCTCAGCAGCATGTACACTTTGGATTGGGACCTCTCCATCATCCTGATTGAGGAGGGGGGTCCCCATCCCCTGGACTCCCCTCCCTCCTGGCTCAGGATTGGAGGCAGCCCCAGAGCTTGGCTCTCTCTCCCTCCTCTCTTTCTCTCCCTCCTCTCTTTCTTTCCCTCCTCTCCCTCCTCTTCTTTTCTCCCTGCCATCGTCTGGGTTTGCTGGTGATGGGAAATTGTTGGAGAGCCTTTTTTTTGCCCTTCTTTCCCAGGATCTGCCATCATCATCATCATCATCAACACCACCCCCAAACCAACTGGACAGGAGGGGAGAAAACCAACCCCCCCAAAAATCGGATTTAATGCCCTGGAAAGAGCTCTCCAAACAACCCCAGAGAGATCGGAGATCAGAAAAAGAAACCTTAATTTTCTGTCAACTTTTTGTCCAAGAGCAGGATTTGAACCCAGGACCCCACTAGATCTGGGATTCAAGCTTGCAGAGCCCCCCAAAAAGGTTACCTGTGGATAGGTGAGTGTCCCCCCCCCTTTGGATCTTGGATGCTCTTCTACTCTGTTGAAGAAAACCTCCCCCTTATGATGTAGGGGTACTTGGCGGGGGGCTTGCAAAGCTCTGGCTTCTTCCAACACCCCAAAACCCATAAGGAACCACCCATGACAAGGAGGTGGCCAAGGATGGGGTGATGGAGTGGAACTTGGATGGGCCATGCCAAGGTGGGAATATTGGAGAAGAGGAACCCTTTACTCATAAGGAGACCCAGCCCTGACTTTCAAGATGGGGGTGCCGGATCCTGTCCTGGGGACCTTCAGCCTGTTTTGGGCTGCTCTGCTGTGTGGAGGTAAGTCTTACTTGTTGGCAAACTTAATCCTTTTCCTATTGACAATTCTTGTTCCTATTGACAAGTGTCTCTATAGGAAGCTGGGTGGCCAACTGATCTAGCCTTTTGTGCTCCTGTGCTCATTTAATAGTGGCACTTCCACCTGAATGTGGCAACAGGCAGGAAGAAGGTGCTAACTTTATAATGTACTGGTGCGCTTTCTCTTTTCCTTCTGATATGATAGGCATTGTTGCCTATTCCCATGGATTAAGAGCACACCACAGGAAGGGGGTTGAAAAGTTGGCAACCCTACTTGGAAAACACATGGGGTGGGAAGGGGTTAAATCGCCTGTTCGCATGGATTAAGAACACATCACTGCAAGGGGGTTGAACAGTTGGCAACCCAGAAACTGCAGGTCGGGGTGGGAAGTGCACACCATTGCAAGGGGGTTGAAAGGTTGGCAACCTTACTCTGAAAATGCAGCTTGGAGTGGGAAGGGTATTATCTCCTATTCCCATGGATTAAGAGCGCACCACTGCAAAGGAGTTGATAAGTTGGCAACTGTACTCAGATACTGTGGCTTGGGGTGGGAAGGACTAAGAGGAGCCATTCCATAAATATCATGTGCACATGTACCCTACCATAAACCCATGCAGGCCTTACATGATCTCTGAAGTCTAAGCTATAGGGATCTATCAGTGTTCATCTATGGTGAATGGGATCTAATTCCAGGTGACCATCTAAGTGTCATCAATGGGGTGAAGAAAACTATGGTTCTCTCTGTGCTACCTAGATTTGGGAGCAGTTAGGCAGACAAGCTACTAGTTAGGCATATTACACTTCATGGGCTAGTTAGCGGCCAGATCTCTGTGAGCAAGTAGTATGGAGGGTGGAACTGACCCCATACCTTGGCAAGATTCAAATATAGGACTTGGATTCTGTGTAGGGGGAGGAGAACACCCTCCTTTTGTACCCTGGTTAAATAGCACTCCCAGCCTATGCTTATGGAAAGCCTTCTCCCCACATACATGCCCATATACCCCTTGGTAATTGATGTTGGGATTCCACCACCTGATACCCTATCTCTGCTCTGATGCGGCATAGAAGGAGAAAAACCTACCCCTGCATCAACTCCTGCAGGACTGTTCCTTGTTCACTCTCCCCCGCCTCCCCACAAGGACATCTGTTGTGGGGGCTGTTATGGCAGATATCTGTGACCACAGCCCCACATCACCCACCCAATAGCTTCAAACAAGTGCTCAAGAGCACTGTACTACGGTGAACATCTCCTTGCATGATGTAGACACATGGGGAAGGGAAAGGTTACTATTAGGAATATTTCTGGGACTGGACAGCTTCTACTCGGCACTTCTTGGTTCTACTTCTGGTCTTGTTCTGGGTGGTTGGTGATAGGTTAATATGGGGGAAATTTCTGGGGTTGGACTAGATGACCTTCAACTTATTCTCAACCCTTCTTGATTCCACTTCTGGTATTATTCTGGGTGGTTGGTGAAGGGTTAATATTGGGAGAATTTCTGGGGTTGGACTAGATGACCTTCAACTTATTCTCAACCCTTCTTGGTTCCGCTTCAGGTGTTGTCCTGGTTGGTTAGTGATAGGTTAACCCTAGGAGAATTTCTGAGGTTGGACTAGATGACCTTCGGATTATTCTAAACCCTTCTTGGTTCTGCTTCTGGTGTTTTGGTGCTGGGTTAATAAAGGGAAAATTTCTGGGTTTGGACTAGAATTTCTGGGTTTGGTTTATTCTTGGCTCTTCTTGGTTCTGCTTTGGGTGTTGTACTGGGTGGTTGGTGATGAGATTGGTGGATCTATAGGGAATCTGGGTGGTTGGTGGTGGATCTATAGGCGAAAAGATGGGAACAAAAATTGTAACAAAATAACTTGTTCCTTCCCCCTTAATGTCCAACAATTGGATTGCTTGGAGAATGAATAACCTAGAAAATAGCTTTTAAATATGGCTTGCAAACCTCAATCCTTTAACTAGGAAGTCAATCTCCCTATGCTCTGGGGGCTTACTCTAGAGTAAGTGCGTTTTTACTAGGATGAGTTTCAGGATATGCATCCGAGAGTTTACTTGTCTTGCCTGTGCAAAACATTTGTTGATAGGATCAGTCTCTGGACCTATTGAGGTCTATTTCCAAAGGACACCCCAGGTTGCCAACTTTCTTTTTTGAAAGTAGGGTTGGCATGTTTGGGGTGAGCTACCTCCTGGCTTGGGAGGAAGAATCCCATATATGTTTCCACTGAAGTTGGAAACCTTGGGGTGGAAACCCAGCCGCAGAACAATAAATCCCCCGGAAGTGTGTGGGCGTTTTCCCCCACCCTATAGGATGAATTTTGATGGTAAATCTGTTTTGTGTTATAGAGCCATAGTGGCCTGCCAAGTTCCTCTCAGTTTGTATGTTGCGGATATCATCCCAGCGCCACTCCGGGCGGTGTTGCGGAGAAGGTTTGCGCACAATTCTGGAACCGAATAGACGTCTTTTCTGAGCTCTTTAAGTGAAATTCCACAGCTGATCTTCCCCAGATGCCCAAGTGTTGTTGTCGAGCAGGGTTGCCATATGTCCCGAAAAACAGGGACAATCCCAATTTGGGGGGATTGTGTCCACATACTGGCAAATGGGACAGAGGGTCCTGTCCTGATTTTGTGGAAGAGAATTATGGCAAGCCCCCTCTGTCCAACCTATTGCTTGGAAGACTGGAGTCACAACCCTAACCCGTTTAAGGCAGCGCATCTCACCAGTCGTCCCTTTCCCACGGTGTCATAGGGACACTGGTGCATGTCCGCGCACAGGCTTAACACTCTCGGGGTAGTGCAGAAGTGCCTTATGACACTATTGTGACACCCCCAAGCCAGTATAAGGGATTGTGTTATCCCAACTATGGGGTTAGGACTGCACTATCGGGGACAAAACAGTGGGAAAGATGCAGCGCCTTGTTGGTTTTCTGGCCGCCCTGTCCCTCTTGACCCGTAAACAAATATCTTTCTCATCTTATCCTGTCTGCATCAGCTGTGCTATTCGGAGTGACGTCAGGAGCTTACTAATAAAAGGCTCTTGGCTCCGAAGCTGTCTTAGCAGGCCTCTGGCTACCCTCTTATTTTTCCCCTGAGATGATTCCTCGGAGGTTTACGTGAGGATCTGGAAGAGGGAGGTGCAGGGAAAATAAAATTAATCCGCATTCTATTGATGCCACCAAAAAACTGTACAGATAGAGGGAATTCCGTAACTGGAAGAAATTTGGGAAGTCCGATATGGCATCAGTTTTGCACCCAATTAGGGTTGGCATATGTTCCAAAAAACAGGGATTGGCCGGGGGGGGGGGGGGGGTGGTTGCGTTCACATATTGGTAAATGGGACAGGAGGTCCTCTCCCAATTTTTTGGAAGTGATTTATGGCAACAGTTTGTGCAGGACAAAGAGGAAATGTCTCTGTCCCAAGGTGCTTACAGTCAGGAATCAAATGGAATATGTGCATTTGTTACATCTGATATGGATCTGGCAGTATATAAATACTGTGTAGATAGATAGATAGATAGATAGATAGATAGATAGATAGATAGATAGATAGATAGATAGATAGATAGATAGATAGATAGCGATCCCTGAGCATTAATTTCAGAATTAATGAAAGTGTCCGCAGAGATGGTGTCATTCAGGTGGTGGGGACGGAAATAACTATCGAGCGCCGTGAAAACTTGGCTGGGTGATCTTGACTTGGCATTTTAGTGCTGTGTACCTGCTGAACATGGCAGCCACATCGATCAGGAATTTGGCACACCATCTCCTTGTGCCAAGCTCCCGTTTGCAGAACTCCGGCAAGGCTGACATCCGGGCGAGCTGAGTTATGGCTCCGGGGTGTAGAAGCCAAGCCTGACAACAGATTGCCAAGACCTGGAAGGGGAGGTAATCTCAGTAGACTTGGATCAGCAATATATATGTCTGGAGAGATATGAAACCCTATAAATAAATACTGCTGGTGATGACAAACAAGGCAAAGGAACACAACTGATTCTCCCCTTTTTGGGAACGGGTGGCGAGGATTGGACTTCTGTCTTTCACCCCTACCCTGTAATGTGGTGGAGCCTCAGGTCTGGCCCCATCAGTAAGGCCTACTGAGTCAGCTTGCCTTGGGCATAGAGTAGACATATGTTCTGAAAAACAGGGACAATCCTCATTTTGGGGGATTTAGGGCAAAATTCAGAGTAACTATGGGGAGTCCTTGCTCCAGTGTAAGAACAACGTACTCTGGATTGCAATATGAATTTCCCATAGGTTTTCACTAGGTGGTGCAGTAACTACGGGTGCACGTAAAGTCTCTTACGTGCTCCCCTAGTTATTCTGGATTTGGGGGTAAGTGAACTTAAGGTAAGGAAAAAAAATCATTCACTCTCAGCCTCACCTACCTCACAGGGTTGTTGTAAGGACAATAGGATAAAAAAACTTTGTAAGCTGCCTGGGGTATTTGCTTTGCCATGGGAAAGTTGGGGAATCAATCAATAATTTGACTCAGGGGTATTAAAAACTCTTTTGCCAGCTTTGCCACTGCTCAGCCGCATGGTTGAATCTGGGTCCTCCAGCCAGTTCAGAAAGGCCTTTCCTTTCCAATCAACCCGATCAGACCCTGAACCCCAAATCCCTGAAGCCCAACCCAATCAGACCCTGAACCCTTGAACCTGTGTCGGTCTTGACATCAGTCTAGAAACCTAACCCCGAAGATCAAAAAGTGGTCACCGATTAAAAAAAAAAACACCACAGCTTGGTAAATCTGGCCACGAGCTTCTGTTGGGACGCTTTTTTTGTATGCCACATGTTTGCAAATGGATGTCTTGAAAACTGGCCGTGTAATTAAAAGAACAACGATGTATGGCCACATTAGGTTGTGTTACCATCATGTTCGTTTGATTGCGTTCAACGACTGAGGCCCTTAACAGTTCTCTGCATGAAAGGCACCCAGGTTCTTTTAAGGGTCCTGAATTGCAAAATTTTTGGTTTGTTTGTTTATTTGATAATTAAATTTGTATTCCAGCTTTCTCCCCAAGGGGCCCCTAAATCATTTGCAACATTGATGTCCAAACTGGGGAGATGCTGTCAATGCATCGTGATGCAGTCACGTGTTGGTTGTGTGGACTCCTTGCACTTCTTTCTTTCAACTTTTTTGGGATAAGGGCATAATGCATAGCAGTTACGGGTCCACGCAGTTACGTCACCCTCTAGTGTTATCTTATGGAAAGTCACCTTAACTGCTCCGGAGCAAAGGGCTTAATTTGACTTTAGGATATGGGCTTAAGTCTTTGCAGGAAAAAAAGGGGCGTCAGAATAAAGTGGTGATCCTAAACGCCATTTCCTGAGCATCAACCCCATTGAGCACGATGGGACTTGCTTCTGAATCACCGTATTTCCTTGAATCTAACGTTCACCTTTTTCAGCCAAATTTAGTCTTCAAAATCAGGGTGTGCATTAGATATGATGGTTAGATTTGAGTAAAGGCGGTATTTTGATTATAAGTATAGGGTGCACATTAGATTCTATGGTGCATTAGATTCGAGTAAATACAGGAATATAAGAAGAGCCCTGCTCGATCAGACCCATCTGTTTTAGCTTCCTATATCTCATGGTGAACCCACCACCTGTCACAAGAATCACATGAGACAACTAGAGACCCACATCCTGGTGCCCTTCCTGCATCTGATCTTTTGGGGCCAGAAGGTCATACCCGTTATAACCTAAAACCAGGATATACCCTAAATGAACTGACAGGCTCGATGAGCACCTGTCGGGGATGGTCTAGGAGGATTTCCCAGGCAGGGGGTTGGACTAGATGACCTACTACGTCCCTTCCAACTCTATGATTCTATGAAATCTAGGACATACCCGTCAAGGCTTGTCACCTGTGATTGACATTCCTCCCCAAATCCATCAGTCCCCTTATAATAGCGTCCAGGTTAGGTGTTGCCACTGTACCCTGTGGCAAGGAGTTCCACATGTTAACACGCTTGGCAAAGAAACATTTTCTTGGATAAGATTGTGCTGGAACACGTTCTCCAAAGTTCACAGCTTTTTCCTTTTCCTTTTCCCCCCGTTTAATTGTGTTCTCCCTTCTTGAGCGTTAAAAGCCCGAGGAGAGTGTGTTGGGCTTCAGATCGTTCTGCTCTGGCGCTGGAAGTGTCTATTCTTGTTAGGAACTGGAAACACTTTCTATTTTTCTACGCACTCGCTCTATTTTGGGTCAATTCGATGCCTCGGGTCCCCCATTCTCCCCCCACGTTTTCTACTCTAATGAATAAATTGACCTGAGGATGTTAACTCTTCCACTTTTCTATTTGCTTCTTCCTATTCACACAAACACAAATCTAATATTTAATTTAATTTTACTGCATTTAACAATGAGTTATCGATATCCCCTGCTTTCTCAGTTTGTTTTCTGATGAAAACACCTTTCAGTTATACCCAGAACTCATTCATTCAACACATGTTCCACTCTTTCAACCTTTCTCTGCTGTTCTAAAGGCCAAAATTGCCCTTCCCCATGTTGTAGCCCCGGTCTCATTCCATTCCCGAAGTAATGAGAATCCATTTGCAGAAATCTTTTGTGTGGCAGCAGGAATTTGTAGGCATCCCTATTGAGCACTGGGCATCCTTACCAGGCACCATTGCACAGTGGGCAGCAGGCACCATTAGACAGCAAGAACTACCAGGTTCTACCCAGCATTGGGCACCACTGGGTAGCAGACACCACCAGGCACCAGTAGGCAGTGGGCACTGGGCATCCTTATCGGACACCACTGAGCATTGGGCACCACTGTGCAGTGAACAGCAGGCTCCACTGGTTAACAGTGGGCAGTGGTCACCAGGTACTACTGGGCATCCCTACTGGACACCAGGCACCAAGTACCACCAGGCACTTTGCACCAGTACGCAACACCAGGCAGCTGGTACCACTGGGCACCGAATTAGTTCTTAGTGGTTCTTAGTTCTTATATCACCGAAAGAATACGCTCCCCAAATTTCATGCTTCTAGATCCAGGGGTTTGGGCTGGGTGTTGATCAGTCAGTCTTCAATGTTAAGTTTAGGACAAAAATGCAGTGCACCCCTTTTCAATGTAGGAGGAAGGGAGAGCGCTCCTAACCAATGGGTGCTGTCCTCCCTGGAGGCCAGACATAGTCCAAAATGTCCTTCCTGGGTCCAGCACCCAGGATTCCCCAGTCTCGTCCGGCCTCATTAAAGATTAGACATATGTCTAGGGAGCTGTGGCTCCCTTCTACTTTCTACTCTCTTGCTCTCTTTTCTCTGTCCCCTCTACGAAGAGACCTCTCTACGGGGCCTCAGCCTCCCAACAGCAGGAGCCAGGGGGAAAATCCTTGCTGGGGGGGGGGTTCCAGCACTCCCCCAGGGAGAGCAATGGGGTTTCCCTGATTAGCAGGACGCGCAGCGCACCCTAGATGCAACAGCCAGCCTGGAGGTGAGGGCCAAAGAGGAGGGGATCGTGGCAGCCTCTTCTGGTGGCGGGCACCCCACAGCCAATGCAGCTCCCTCAGAGGCCTCTTTAGCAGCCAGGAGGGTAGTACCCTGCACCGGACCAGTGCTATCCTTGGCCAGCGCCCTGCACAAGGTGGAATGGCACCTCAGGTGAGCGAGGTGGATTGACATCTCCATCAGGAGGTACTCCAGCTGTTAGTGAACAGATGGGGTCTTCCAGTTAAGGACTTGTTCGCCACCCAACGCAATGTGCAGGTGACACAATTTCACGTCTGCTGGTAAAGGTGCCACCAGAACAGACGCCCTTCTATATCCTTGGCCCCAGATCTCCTGTAGGCCTTTCCCCCTCTCCAACTCATACCACTTTTCCTAAAGAAGGTAAGATTGGTAGGCGCAGAGGTGGTTCAGATAGCTCCCCATTGGCCAAGGTGGCCATGGTTCCCGGACATCCTGCAGATCAGTCAGGGGCCGGGGTAGAGGCTTCCCCCCAGGGCAGACCTGTTGACCCAGAGACTGCCGGTTCATCCTCACCTGGAGTTGTTCCGCTTGACTGCCTGGCAGTTGAGCAGCAAACTCTAACTAAAAAGGGATATTCTATTAAAATTGTGGATATGGTATTTATTGGCATCTAAGAAAGTGTCCACAGTTAAAGTCCATGGTAACACTTGAAAAAGTTTTGTTACTGGTGTTCAAATAAAGGTTACTCACTGTTGAAAGTTAGAACTAAACATGTATTGGAGTTCTTGCTGGATGGACTAGAACCTGCACCAGTATGCTGAGGACAAGTGGGAGCCCCGAATACTGTACTCTAGGAACAGCAGGTAGTGGCATGGCTCTAAATCATCCATATGTGAGTTGTTTTCTGGCTAGGGTAAGTCATCTGTACTATCCCCCTGTACACCAGTTCCCCTCTTGGGATCTGCTCCTGGTCCTCACTGCTCTGACTAAGGGCGAAATCCAGAGTAACTACCGGGAGTCCTTGCTCCGGTGTAAGAACAATTTGCTCTGGATTGCAATATGAATTTCCCATTGGTTTTCACTAGGTGGTGCAGTAACTATGGGTACACATAATTTCTTTTGCGTGCTCCCGTAGTTACTTTGGATTGTAGGGCTAGCGTATTCATCCGCAGGAATGCCTCCTCCTACTGGGATAAACAGCCCATTCAATTCGTAGCGTGGCCACTGTGGCTGTTTTTGTAGGGTTGGCCTCTCTGGAATCCATCTGCAGAGTGGCCACTTGGTCTACCCCCTCTATGTTCACGAAACTTTATAAGATCGATCAAGCGGCTTCGGCTGATGTGGCTTTTGGTAGGAGGATGTTATCAAAAGTGGTGGTAACCTAGGATCCATGGATCTACCCACCCTTCCTCTGGACGGATACTCCTTGGCTATATCCCATTGGTTAGGAGCACCCTCCCTTCCTCCTGCAGAGAAAACGGGAGTTTCTTATTTGTGAGACTCCATTGAAGGAGGAAGGGAGAGCGCTCCGCCCATCGCTTACTTCTATCCTCTCCCCCTCCTAACTTCACTGGTGGGGATCTTGTGGTGGAAGCGGGGTTTATTCTTTCTATAGCCTTCTCTATGCCTTGTCTTTTCACATTGGGGCTTGCCCATGGTGATGTTTCTCTTATCCAACCTTTGCTCTTTGAGTCTATTGATATAGAGACAGTGAAAGCAAAGGTAGTGGGTGTTCCGGGTCTACTCAGCTCGGTATACGGACTGGGGAATCCTGAGTGCCCACTCAGGAGGGAGAATTTGGACTACTTTTGGCCTTCAGAAAAAAGGGGTGCATTGCATTTTTGTCCCATACTTAACATTGAAGACTGACTGATCAACATCCAGCCCAAACCCCGGATCTAGAAGCATGAAATTTGGGGAGCATATTCTTTTTGTAATGTAAGAACTAAGGGCAAAATCCAGAGTAACTACAGGGAGTCCTTGCTCCAGTGTAAGAACAGCTTACTCTGGATTGCAATATGAATTTCCCATAGGTTTTCACTAGGTGGTGCAGTAACAACGGGTGCACGTAAAGTCTCTTCTCTGCTCCTGTAGTAACTCTGGATTTGGGGGTAAGTCTTACAGGTAAGAAACTCCCCTTTTCACCCTATTGGGGATTACATTTCTAAAAATAGGTTGTTAGTGGGTGCTCACGTCTTAGAAGGAAGACCCTCCCCAAATATCATGCTTCTATGTCTGACAGTTTTGGCTGGGCGTTGATGAATCAGAGAGTGAGGGAGTCATTCGGTGACTTTCCCAAATTATATATATAGAAAATTAAATCTGTAATTTTATATATAAGAACATTCATTTGTTGAATGGGATTTGACAAATCAAATGCCTCTCACGTTCCAAAAATTACAGGAATTCCTGCAAGGCCAGACAATTCTGTGAACCTTGCTCTCGGGGAGAGTGCGCTGCCTAACTGTGGCACTGACGGAAACCACTTAAGACATTTTCTAAGGGCTGGCTTTGCACCTCTTGATGCGTTCGGGTCACTCGTGGGGAAAATCTAACCCTATCCCCGCCCCATGTCTTTAATTACTTCAGTGGCTCTCCCCACCCGGAGTTGCTGCTGTTAATTCTAAAAGAGCAGCAGAAAATATGGTTCATGAGAAGGGGGATAAAGGGGGTCTTAATGATCCTATCCACACTTTCCTGGAAGTAAGCCACGTTCACTGTTATGGGGTCAATGGCTAGGATTGTATAGGACATGCATAGAATAATGCATAGGATTGGACTTCCAGGGTCCAAAGGGGGCCTAGGAGCCAAGAATATGAATATATTTGGACTCCCAGGGTTTAACTGGGGCCAAAAATTCAAGAAATAACCCATAAATGCCCCAGAAAATTCCCCTCTCACTGGTGATAGCCAGGATATTGTACTGGTCCAGAAGTTGGATTTGGATCTAAAAGATGCAGATTCAAATCTCTGCTCAACCCATGAAGCTTCTTGGGTGACCATGGGCTGGTCAGCTTGGCCTACCTCACAGGGTTGTTGTGAGGACAAATGCAGGGGACAGATTGTGAACACTTCCCCCTTCATTAAATCCACCTTGCTAAAAAAATTACATTACTGGATAAGTTTTTCTGTAGAAGTACAGTGGTGCCTCACATAAAGAGCTTAATTTGTTCCGGAGGCCTGCTCTTTAAGTGAAACGCTCTTTAAGTGAAGCGGATTTTCCCATAGGAAACAATAGAAACTCAGAAGATTGGTTCCACAACCCCCAAAATATTCATATAAAAATATTAACTGGATGTAAAAATGATGACAAAACACTGGAATTGAATTCAAAACATGCATTCAATGTGCAGGAACCTATGAAGTCTACTTAGGCTGCAATCCTAAAGAAACTTTCCTGGGAGTAAGACCTATTTAACACAATGGGGCTTACTTCTGGGTAGACATGGTTAGGAGGCTGCAATCAAAGACAGTTTCCTGGGAGACTTACCTGGGCTGCTGCTGGAGGTTCAAGGTGGCCAGTGGGGGTATTTCGGGGCAGTTAGGGGCAGCCGCCTCTGACACCCCCATGCAACTGCCCCCAAGTTGGGGGCAGTTAGAAGCAGCACCATTGGCTGGAAGGCCTTTTAAACAGCCTCCGCATGGAGCGTCAGGGCTGCATAGCGCATGTGCCCATAGCATGCTTACTTGTTAAGTGAAGCAAAACTTGTTATGTGAAGCAATATTTCTTGGAAATTTATACTTGTTACGTGAAACGCTTGTTATGTGAGGCGCTTGTTATGAGAGGTACCACTGTAGTTATAATAGGTCCTTGGCATCTGCCATGGATCTGTTTCTCTGATTTACTGGCTCTGATTTGTGGCTCTGATTTGCTTCCCCCATCTGGAATGGTTTCATAGGGGTGAGGCTCCCTCCAAGACTGATTGCTAAGCCCCCCTCTAGCTATGCCACTGCAGTGGGTGCCACCATCACTCTGACCACTGTTGGTGGTTTAGTGTGCACAGGTAGGTCCTCTGATCCAGTGGTTTTCAACGTGGGGGGTTGGGGATTATGACTTCATTTTAGGGGATCTCAAAAACTGAGTGCACCATCTTGGAATGGGTGTAATAGGGTGCAATCCATTCATACCTGGGAGTAAGTCTGAATAGGACCTGCTTCTGAGTAAACACATCCCAATGATGCCAGTTTCTCTTTGATGTCATTCCTGGCTATGTCATCACTTCCAGGTTGATGACATCATCAGACTGATGGCACCTCTTGGGTGGGTGTCCCAGATCTCAGAAGGGGTCCTGGGCAAATATGGTCGAGAACCTCTGATCCAAGATCCCGAACTGGCAGACCCTGATGCCACACCAAGGCTGCAATCCGATCCACATTTTCCTAGGAGTCAGGGCACAAACCTAACCATGTGTACTCAAAAGTAAGCCCCATGATGTTCATGAGGTGTCTTGAGGATTGCAGCCTTAGTCCCATTGATTATTATGAGACTTACTCCAGAGCAGCCCAGTACTGGATTGGTCTCCAAGTGGTGTATTCCTGCTCTGTTTGCTGTGCATGGCACGAGTGGTTAAGTCACTATGCCTGTTAACAAGCAGACCAGGGTTCGAGACCCGGGTCGGCCCCACAAGACAGGGTGAGCTCCTGTCCTTAGCCCAGCTCTACGACACAGCTGGATCCAATTGTATTGGCTTTGCCTTTCCATTGGACTAATTCAGTGGCGTGGAGAGGGGGGATTTGCTGCTTGGGTAACAGCCTATCCTCCATAACAATCTAACCCAAGCTTTCATGCTTTGCATGCAGCTTATGCAGCGCCGAGCACAATACCATAGTCTTTCAAGACTGACGGAGGCCTACTTTTTATTTGTTTATTTGCCAGTTTCTTAATGAATTTTGCACAAACATCTTGCATGGCACTTAATGCATCTCTTGCTTTGTATATATAATTAGCATTATACTAATGTTTTTATATCTTAAGAGGGCTGTAAAGCTTAATTTGCCCACATTTCCCCCAATTCTAAGGAAAACACTGAAAACTAAGAATGGAAAATTGATAGTTTCTTTGTTGAGAGGGGGAGGAAGTGCACATAGCTAATTAAAAGGCTTGTCTAATTAATATAGAGAGGATCCAAATTGGTGGCAGTTGTGTAGAACATGGGGGGTCCCATGTGATTCTTACTTGGAGTCTGTGACCTCAAATTCTTGCTTCCTGCATCCTTTAGGGCAGAAAAATTATGGATGTAATATTTCCTGCTCTGCAGTGCCACCCACCCAGGTGGTTAAAGAGGGTATTGCAGCTTGTCAGCTTCCAGGAATTGGCTTGTTCTATGTAATCCGATATATCTTAACGGGCAGAAATCTGTCCACCTTAAAGATGATACAATCTAATACTGTTGACAGTCACCAAATCCTAATGATTTCATGGATTCTGACATCCCAACGCATTTTGGTCAGAGAGCAAAGCCTCGGAGTGATAAGCTTTTGTTGAACTTTCTCCAACCGAATTAAAAAAGAAAAAAAAGTTGTGTAAAATTAAATTAGCTACAGCTACGAAACCACAACGTGTAATGAGAAGCCCTGCCTGACATTTCGATGTGGTCAACTTGGGCTTTAATGTCACAACGCGTGGAGCAGAGGAGAGATTCATTCCCTGGGGGAACATTAACTATGGAGAATCACAATTATGTCAAGGGACTCTTTTTCTCCTTTGATCTGGGCTTTGAGATGGAAATTAAAATCCAGAATCAATGGTTAAGGAATGAACCGTGAGGTTAAGCTTCAAGGCTAGAAATATCTGTCTAAACTCTGACCCATGGTGGGGGGGCTCATAGCTCAATGGGATCTGTCTTCTTTACAAGCTGAACATTATGGGTTCAAACCCTGGCAGGTAGGGGTAAATCCTTACCTGAAATCCGAGGCATCCACTACCAACCTCTACCAATCAGTGTGGACAAAAATAATTTAATTTTAAAAATCACTCTCGGATTTCACTCCCCAAAAGTGATAGCAGCTGATTTTAGGGATGTGGAACTCCCAGCCACTGGAACTCCAGATTCACTTGTAGAATTTCACTTGTGGGTGCAGTTTTCCCCCCAGAAACCTCTCATAAGAGACTTAAATAACAATCCTAACCATGTCTACTTAAAAAGCAAGCCCCGTTGCATTCAATGGGTCTTACTCCCAGGAAAGTGTCATTAGGATTGCAGTCTTAGGGCAACATCTCAGGAATGCTCCTGGACATGGTTGTGCTGCATCAGTCTGTTGAGCCATCTAGATTAGTATTCATTCATTCATATCCCATCTTTCTACCTAAAAAGGACACCCAAGGTGGCATTCATTCATTCATTCATTCATTCATTCATTCATTCATTCGTATCCCATCTTTCAACCTAAAAAGGATATGCAAGGCAGCTTTCAACCATCTATCTATCTATCTATCTATCTATCTATCTATCTATCTATCTATCTATCTATCTATCTATCTATCTATCTATCTATCTATCTATCCCGTCTTTCTACCTAAAAAGGATACCCAAGGCAGCTATCAACTGTATTGTCAACTGGTAGCAACTGTATTGTCAACTGTTTGGGACAGGGATCTTTCCCAGGGACCCCTGTCTGGAGATATCGTGTACCCCCAGATATCCCAGGGACCCATTGAGCACACAGGAAAAAATGGTGTTCAATGGGAGGAAGAGCTATTGCTGCAGGGAGGTGGAAAGATCTATGGGGGGAAGAGTGATCTTTATTTCCCACTTAGAATTTTAACCCCTGCCTGCCCAAATTCATGATAGTGGTGGCCCTCCTAAAGGTCCTCTTGTGGTTAGACTGCCTTCCAGGGTTGCTCGCTTTCTGTTTGAGTTGTTGGTGAAATCCGGAGGTGGCGCGGGTGGTTAAATCACTGTGCCTGTTAACAGGCAGACCAGGGTTCGAGACCTGGGTCGGCCCCACAAGACAGGGTGAGCTCCTGTCATTAGCCCAGCTCTGCGACGCCAGCTGGATCCAATCGTATTGGCTCTGCCTTTCCATTGGACTAATTCAGTGGCATGGAGAGGGGGGATTTGCTGCGTGGGTAACAGCCTATCCTCCATAACAATCATACCAGGCTTTTGTGCTTTGCATGCAGTGTATGCAGCGCCAAGCACGCTACCATAGTCTTTCAAGACTGACGGAGGCCTGCTGCTTTTTCCAAGAACCTTATGGTCTCAGCCTTGAGATGCTTCCAAAAAATCCCAACAGGTTGCCCAGCATTGGCTTTCTTAGGATATGGTTTGCTGAAAATAAAACCACGCAGCCTGGTGGAAAAACTCCGCCAGGACATTAATGCCAACTCTAGTAAGGAAGCTGGGAGTGTCGTGCAGAGAGGTTCAAGAGTTTATTCTGAACAGAAGGAATCAGTTCGCCAGTAGTCAGGAGGAAATCATGAATGGGCACCCCATTGGCGAGCAGAGTTCATCCTTTCTTCACAAAGTGGAGCATGTATCGTGGTGGGTACAAGGAAGTGACTCCTTGTCCCATAATTAAAGATGGTGTCAGACGACATAGACCAAAGGAGAGGTCTTGAAGGTTGGCCATACCTGATCTCATCGCTCCATTTCAGTTCATCGTCCCAGCTTGCCGTACCCGGGGTCCTCCAGATGCCGGCATCCTTTGGGGAAAAGGTTCAGTTGCCCAGAGAAAGGTTTTGCTACCCAGCCTTGAACTTTTCCAGTTTTCAGAAAGTCTGCCAGCATGGAGAGATTTCAGGTTCAAAGGACTTTTCCTTACCTGACGCGCTCACCGAAGGGAAGTTTTTTGTTCAGTCAGTCCCGTTTAGAATAAAAGAAGCCGAAAAAGAGTTGTGTAGCTGAGGGGTGGAAAGTGGAAAGGAAGAGAGAGAGAGAGAGAGAGAGAGAGCGCTTTGGAATCTGAATGAGCCACAAGTGATCGCAGTGGGTTGTGAACGACAAGAAAACCTGTTTGTTGAAAACCTCCCCGTTCTTAAAAAAATCCTTTTTCAACACTCCTTGGAAAGTCCTTGCCTATTATCAATTGAGTTGACCCTGAATTATTAACTAATGGAGTTATTATAAATTGACTATCCAACTCTGACTGGGTCTGTAGTACAGTTATCACCCTCTTTCTGACGGTTCCACTCTTTCAACACCTTTAATTATGCCTTATAACTGTGTAGATAAGAAATGGCAGTGGGGACTGGAGAGAGAGAGAGAGAGAGAGATTTTGTTGCTTCCAAATCTAAAGTCATCTAAATTTGAAATTAACAAGAGAAATGCCCGGAACTCTTTCATTCAACGCACATTCTGCTCTTTCAACCTCTCCCTGCTGTTCTAAAGGCCAAAATTGCCTTTCCTCGTGTTGTAGCTCCTGGTCTCATCCCATTCCCAAATGAGAATCAATTTGCAGAAATCTTTGTGTGCAGCAGGAATTTGCAAGATAAAAGGGGCATTTGCAATTTGCTAGTTAAACATAAACTTTTATTTGGCTTTTTAAACCCTGTTGATTAATGCTGAATCAACCCCACTCAATTAACCCACCAATCCATAGTAACTATAGGAGCACATAAGAGACTTTATGCGCACCCGTCGTTACTGCACCACCTAGTGAAACCCTATGGGAAATTCATATTGCAATCCAGAGTCAGTTGTTCTTACATCGGAGCAAGGACTCTCCGTAGTTACTCTGGATTTTGCCCATAGCCAGACTGTCCTGACTCATCTGATGTTGGTCCAAACAGGCTTGGTCTCCAAAGAACCCTGCATTATATCCTAATATATTCCATCAGGTAGTCCTCGGGCACGATGACATCAGCAGAACTCCGCAAAGTTTAATTACATTCTTAATTATAGCTCTGTATTGAATTAGGGACCTATTATGCCAGGGCTAATTGAAACCCTGCTGAGACCACCGTCTGCTAACATATAATAGTATCCCATGATATATATTTGGGCTATACTTTAAATAATTTTTTTAAAAACCGCAGTATTTTATTTAGGATGGTTTTAATTAATTGACAAGAGAAATGTAATTAGGTCTGAGCCAGCATTAGGCTGAGTATTCTGAAATAATCACTGGGAAATTAATCGTGTTTTGGGAAGTCATTAACACTTTCCTACATGGCTTATGTGTTGTGGCACTGTGTAGATAAGAAATGGCAGTGGGGGCTGGAGAGAGCGGGGGGGCTTGTTGCTTCCAAATCTAAAGATTCATCTAAATTTGAAAATTAAAAAAATAAAGTAAAATCTTGGATTGAGAGTAATTTGGATTGAGAGTGTTTTGCAAGCTTTCTAATAAATTTTATTATATTATTTCTAATAAATTTTAACTTGATATACAAGTAATGTCTTGATAAACGAGCAAAAATAAATAGTCCCAGATGGGATACAGCTGGTTTAGGTGCTCCACCAGCACCTCCACAGCCTCTCCTAAGAGACTAGCATATGCATGTCTACTCTGAAGCAAGCCTACTACAGTCAATGAGGCTCACTTATGTGTAAAGGGACCAATGGAAAGGGGCCTGAGAGACCTATCCCCAAAGCCTACGGGATACATTTAAGACTATGAGTAACTACAGAAACATTTAAGAGACTATGTGCACCCATAGTCACTGCACCATCTAGTAAAAATCTATGGGAAATTCATATTGCAATCCAGAGTCCAAATGTATGCCCCACTGTGTTATATGGGTCTTACTCCCAAGAAAGTGTCTTTAGGATGTAGCCAAAGTGCAGGTTGATTTGTTTTATTTTTCTTTATATTTTGTACTTTTAAAAAAAATTATTTTGTATTTTTATTGTTTTTTTAATTATCTTGTATTTTTTATAATTATTATTTTATTACAGTATTGTAATAATTTTTATAGGAATAATTTTGGGTTGTGGAATGAATCGTCTGAGTTTCCATGATTTCTTATGGGAAAATTTGCTTTGATATATAAGCATTTTGGATTATAAGCATGTTTCCGGAACAAATTATGTTCATATACAGGTGACACTGCATGTGAAATAAGCTCATGGTTCCCAAATTTTCCCCAAATCAGTTCCCCTATAGCAGGGGTGTCCAACCTTTTAGCTTCCCTGGGCTGCATCGGAAGAAGATGAGTTTGTTTGGGCCACACATAAACACTAACAATGTTTTTTTTAAAGTTTAGGACAAAATGTAGGCTGTCCTATATTTTGTCCTACATTTTTTAAAACTTGGAGTAGGTCTCATTGATTTTAATGGGGCTTACTTCTGAGTAGGCATGATGCATAGGCAGTGATCCTCTCCAAGCTAAACCTTGGAGTAAGCCTCATTGATTATCATGGGGTTTTCTGCTGAGTAGCTATGCATAGGATTGGGCTCCCAGACTGCAACTTGGGAGTAAGCCTCATTGACTTTAGAGGGGCTTACTTCTGATGAGGCAAGATGCATAGGATCGGCTGTGATCTTCTTCAAGCTTAACCTTGGAAATATGCTGCAATCCTGAACAGGCTTTCCTGGGAGTAAGACCCACTGGGTACATTGGGCCTTACTTTTGAGTAGACATGGTTAGGGTTGCAGCGTATCTCCAAGGTTAAGCTTGGAGAGGATCACAGCATAGCTACTCCTATGCATCATTGGGCTCTCAGACTGCAACTTGGGAGTAAGCCTCATTGACTTTAATGGGGCTTACTGCTGAGTAGGTCTCAAGGGCAGCAGGCAGCAGCTGGGATAGAGGCTGAGGCTGCTTTGGGGGGATGCAGGTGGGCAAGGTCTGCAGCGGCCTGGAGCGCTCCGAGTGCCAGGAGGCAGGTGGGTGGAGGAGCCAGGCAGCTCAGACCAGCTTTGTGGTGGCCATCCAGGGCAGTGCACAGAGAAGCACGCGAAATTTGAAAATGGCTGCTGCCACAAAACTGGTTTTTCCAATGGTGGTGGCCAGCTTTGCAGGAAGGCCACATCCATCCTTGTCCTGGGCCGCATGCGGCCCCCGGGCCGCGTGTTGGAAACCTCTGCTCTATAGCTTCTTCCCATTTCTTCTGGTGCAGCTATCTTGGATCTTGTGAGATCTAAATTGGTGGCACCCAAACTGATGTTTCTCTTGTGGGATTTCTTGAGATCCCAAATGGTGGTGCTCAAATCTTACAGAACAGGTAATAGAGACCACTGGGGATATCCCAGACCACTGACCACTGGGGACTGACCACTACGGGGATATTCCATAGTGCGCTGGAGACATCCCACAGAAGTAGGGTGCAATTCTACTCAATTTAGGCCTGGCACAACCCCGTTCAGTGATGGGCCCACCGAGCCCCAAGATCCGGTTCGCCGGAAGTTGGGAGGTGGGCCTGGGGTCAGGGGGCGGGGCTGGGGTCAGGGGGCAGGGCGAGGGGTGGGCTCCCACCGCGCCGCACTGCACATGCGCCAGGCTTGGCGCATGCGCAGTGCATCTCCTGGAGAGAGACTCATTGCGCCTGCGTCAAGCTTGACGCAGGTGCGTTGAGCCGCCCCTCGGCTCAGTGCACCGAGGGGCGGCTCAGCGCGCCTGCGTCCAGCTAGACGCAGGCGTGTCTCTTGAAGCGCGGCTTCAGGAGACCTGAAGCCCCCCTTCAGGAGACCTGGTGGCCGCTGCCGAACCGGTCCTGCGGCTCTTGCCAGCCGCGGGTCTGGCTGGTTCGGCGGCATCCGCCACGTGGAAAGATCCGGTTCGGGCGAGTAGGCCCGAACCGGCATCTGCCCACCACTGACCCCGTTCCTGTGTGGGTGCAGAGGCTGGTGCATGTCTGTGCATTGACCCAACCCAGGACACACAACATATTGTATTTACTCAAATATAACGCTCACCTTTTTCAACCGAATTCGGTCTCCAAAATCAAGGAGCGCATTAGATTCAATGTTAATTAGAACTGAGTATATGTTGTGCATTATATTCGATGGCACATTATATTCAAGTAACTGCGGTGACTTTTTTGTCATGCAGAATTTTGGCAACACCCCCAGTCCAGCACAGGACTTGTGTGGGTACCTGCATCACCCTAACCAGGGGTTAGAATTGAAGCCCCAGTCCCGTAAGGCTAGCTGGGTCCCAGCGGAGTGCCAAGTGGGTCCCCACACGCAAAAGTTTGGGAACCTCTACATTTGATTTTGCACAATCTATTATCACGTTCTGCCATGCGCGACTGGGTCGGAATGTTATAGGACCATAATCCTTTGGCATGCTTGGCAGCTCAGCTCCCGAGTGGACAAAGACGAAACCAATGGGGGATCCCTACAGCGGAGCCGGAGATGAAAGGATCTGACAGTCTGGCTTTGCTTTCTATCCAAATCTCCCTCCTTCTCCACATTCCAGACCCCCTTCCTTCCAGTTTCCAATCTGATTTTTTTATGGGGTGTGGAATTTGAGGCTCTGCCTGGAAACACAATGATGCTCAAAGCTTTGGAAATCTTCTTTAATCACTTGCTGCATCAGAGTTAGGTGTTTTGATTTATTTATTTTTTTAAATTGGCATCTTTCCCAAGGAGTTCAGACACAAAAGATCTCAAGATCAGAGTCTTTGGAAAGTCGTTGTAGGGTTATCTGGCCAGTAGGTTCATTATCCCTTTTTCTTTTTTATTTCTTCAATCCTTTCTTCCTCTCATTCTCAGGGCCTTTGTTGGACACGAAATGAACTTTCTAGCGGTGACATGTTTCAAAGCAAACCGTGAGATGTTCCTTTTGATTATCGGTTGTGTTGATGTTTGTCATTCTCGGACATCAGTCACTGTTGCATCTTCCTTTTAGGTGTCTTAGGGCGCAATCCAGAGTAACTACGGGAAGTCCTTGCTCCGGTGTAAGAACAATTTGCTCTGGATTGCAATATGAATTTCCCATAGGTTTACACTAGGTGATGCCATAACTACATCGACATAAATGTCTCTTATGTGCTCCCATAGTTACTCTGGATTGTAGGGAGTAAGACCCTACACTTTCCTGGTGTAAGACCCATTTTCCATAATTTCCCATAGAGTTTCCCGTAGGTTTTCATTAGGTGGTGCAGTAACTACAGGTGCACATAATGTCTCTTACATGCTCCCATAGTTACTCTGGATTTGTGGGTATGTCTACTCAAAAATAAGTCCCATTGTGTTCAATGAGACTTAGGGCACAATCCAGAGTAACTACGGGAAGTCCTTGCTCCAGAGTAAGAACACTTTACTCTGGATCCCAATATGAATTCCCCATAGGTTTTCACTAGGTGGTGCAGTAACTACAGGCGCATGTAATGTCTCTTACGTGCTCCCGTCATTACTCTGGATTATAGGGTTACTTTTCAGATTTTAAAAATAACACAGATTTTTACGCGGTACTCAGCTCAACTTCCCTATAGTGGCATCACTAGTGTTTGCATCACCTGGTGCGGGAGGCCAGTTTGTTATCCCCATAATGAACCTCCTCCCATGCATTATTTTAACTAGTCTTTAAAAGCTTCACCATCAATATTTGGGGGTTATTTTCAAATAATCAACATTATATAAATTGATAGATCCATCTATCTACAGTATTTATATACCACTTTTCAACTAAAAAGTTCACAAAAGAAAATAGCTATTAATTTTTTTTCATTTTCTTTGCAAACCGTTTTGTGAACTTCTTACTTGAAAAGCGGTATATAAATACTGTAGACTGATAAATATAAATAATGTTAATTGATTAATTGATTGATTGATTGATTGATAGATTGACCAAATTTGCGTCATCTGGTGTAGCAGGCCGGTGCATCGCCCCATAATGGACCACCTCGCATGCATTTTCTAAATGCAGCAAATCTTTAAGGGTTTCAGCATCAATGTTGGGGGATATTTATATAAATATATTGATGGATTGAATTTGATTGATTGATTAGGTTTGTAACATCCGGTGAGGGAAACTAGTGCATCACCCCTATAATGGACATCTGTCCATGCATTTTCTTAATGTAGCAAATCTTTAATGGCTTCAGCATCAATGTTGGGGGATATTTTATATAAATATAAAGTATTGATGGATTGAATTTGATTGATTGATTGATTGATTGATTGATTGATTGACCAGGTTTGTGATATCCGGTGTGGGAAACTAGTGCATCACCCCTATAATGGACGTCCTTCCATGCATTTTCTGTTAGCAAGACTTCAGTGGTTTCATCATGAACATCAGGGGATATTTTCAATCAATATACAGTATATAAATATAAAGTGTTGATTGATTATTGATTGGGTGTTTTTTCCATCTACTTTCAGTAGATACAAATGACACCAAAATGCTATATTTTTTGTGTGATGTGATCTGAAAAGTTCCCTCTTATTTTATTTTACCTTTCTTTCTCAGTTTCTAAGCCTTTGACATACCTAAGTGAACATTTTCTTCGCCGCCTACCATGCCATCAAGTTCATCTCAAAGCACACCATCTGACGTTACTCTGATTGTTGGGTTGTTGAATGTTTGTTGTTTTCCCGACCTCCTTAGCTGTCATTCTTTGCTTTTGAGGTGTCCTAGTTTCCAGACACCTTGTTTTTCCGGTGTCATAATAAACCTAGGAAAGGCCATATGCCCCCTTTTAGATGGGCAAAATCGAGGCGGATCACCAGCTAGATTTTATGGGGATATCACTGAAAGAATCCCCAAAAAAGTATTCTTGGGGGTTCTTTGAGAGCCCTTATTTTGGTGCTATCTATGGGGCTGATACAAGATGGGTATCCTTGGGTATCCTTCTTTTAGGAAGAAAGGCGGAATATAAATCCAATGAATGAATGAATGAATGAATGAATGAATGAATGAATGAATGAATGAATGAATGAATGAATCTGTCTATCTATCTATCTATCTATCTATCTATCTATCTATCTATCTAATCATTTTATTAATAATTTATTATTTTATAAGATGACCTTCCTTCAGGCTATTCTTCACAAGTTCTGGGGCACATGGCCTCAAATTTATGGTCCATTTGCTGGATACTGCCTAGATCTTACTTTCTCTAATAAGTAGCTTCTATGGTGCATATCGCCACAGACCGATACATGGGGTGTATGTGCATTAAGATCTGCAAATCCCTCCATGTGCATTATCGCATGTGTGATATTATTACATGTGCAGTAACTTAGATGACCAACTGGATCCACTGACCGGCAATTATAATTTATGCAAATTAGGCTATTTTTAGATGGTCATCTAAGGGATGACCCTCATCTGTGAATCCCTCCATGCTCCCCATGGCATCTTGGCATTCATAGGTACAGTTGCTAGAAATTTAGGTAGATGGATGGATGGATAGATTATGAACAGATTAGATGGATAGATAGGTAGATGGATAGATGGATGAATAGATAGATATCTGGCCACCAAGCCTTCGCTGGAACAATCCACGACACTGTATATCCAACAATCAACCCAAATGGTCAAGCTCTTCCTTTTATTCTCCATCCCATATTATTTATGGGGGTGGGGATTTTAATTATTTAGAACAGGCCCTAATCCAAATAATAAATGAAATAAACCCAGGGTAGAGAAACTCGATGGGAAGAGAGGGCTAGAAGATTAGGGCCAGGAAAGCGGTTTAAATTATGGCTGCCGGCTCTTTTTGTTGTGTGTCAGGCAGAAAGCATCTGTTCTAAGGTAGCAGATCAAAGCTTCAACTTTTTTGGGGGGGCCTGGGAATGTCAGATTCTAATATCTGTCCAATAAATACATTCCCCCCCCCCCCAAAATCCTCTTTAATGTGTTGGAACACCCACAGGGAGCTTTTTTTTTTACACAGAAAAAAATAATCTCTGTTAAGCTGCATTCCTAAAGACACCTTCCTGTGAGTAAGACCCTTTGAACACAATGGGGCTTATTTTTGAGTAGACATGGTTAGGATTGCACCCTTAGTATTTTAATTTTTTTAAGCAAATATCCTTTGCTGGCTACATTTTATGGGGATGTCACTGAAACCAACCAACCCAAGTCTGTTATGGGTCTTGATGGTACTTTGGGATTCTTCAAGACCTCTTAGTTTGGTGCTAGCTATGGGGCTCGGCCATAAAACCGGATGACCATAAACAGTGAGGCAGTAATGATGTAGAACCTCATTTATTTGATATCATAGAGCACAATCCTAAGTATGTCTATTCAAAAAGTAAGCCCCATTGTGTTCAATGGGTCTTACTCCCAGGAAAGTGTCTTTAGGTTGCAGCTATAGATACATAGATAGGGAAGCGATCAGATCGGATGGATGGATGGATGGATGGATGGATGGAAGGAAGGAAGGAAGGAAGGAAGGAAGGAAGGAAGGAAGGAAGGAAGGAAGGAAGGAGTTCAAAGTTCAATCATTCCCACTAAGAATGACCCTAAATCAATAGCTTCTTTTCTGATATGGATAAGTGGTGAGTTTAATCTTGGGCCATTTGGGGGGTGGTTACTGGACACCCCAGTTTCCCCCTCTTTTTTAAGAGTTAGATGTCTCGTGACACCATAGCTTTCCCAGGGTGCTTGTTGTTGATATAGGAACCATCTCATAATACAGTGGTTTTCAACCAGTGTGCCATGGCCAGTATGCCACAGTGGTCCTCAGGGGTGCCATGGGAATTTGGGATAGGGTAACTGGAGGATTTTAGCCCCCTACCAAAAGCCTGGTCAACTCACTATATTTGGGCAAACATGAGGGCAGACTAGAAACTTGCATTTTTTTTAAAAAAAGAAAGTTAGGGTGCAATTCAGAGTAACTATGGGGAGTCCTTGCTCTGGTGTAAGAACAATTTACTCTGGATTGCAATATGAATTTCCCATTGATTTTCACTCCGTGGTGCAGTAACTACCGGTGCACGCAATGTCTCTTATGTGCTCCTGTAGTTACTCTGGATTGTAGAGTAGGTCAGTTAATGATAGTACATGAGTGAGCTGACGCCACTCTCCGGAAAAGAGAAATGGACATGAGCCAGCAGCATGATGTAGCTGCAGACAAGGCAAACACAATCGTGGTCTGTAATACCAGATCCATAGTTCTCAAACTGTGAGAAATAGAGCACAGTCCTAACCTTGGCCACTCAAAAATAAGCCCCATTGTGTTCAATGGGTCTTACACCCTGGAAAGTGTCTTTAGGTTTGCAGCCATAGTGGTTCTGTTTTACACAGAGTTGGTCAGACCTTACTTGGAGTATTGTGCCCAATTCTGGACACCTCACTATAGGAAAGATACAGCCAAACTGGAGCAGGTTTATAGAATAGTGACAAGGATGGCTGGAGCATAAACCCTATGAGGAGCCCTATGAGGATTGCCATATGTCCCGAAAAACAGGGACAATCCTGGTTTTGGGGGACTGTGTTCAGATACTGGCAAATATGACAGGGGGTCCTGTCCCGATTTTGTGGAAGTGATGTATGGCAATCCTATCCGTATGGAGCTAAGAAGAGTAAGCCGCTTGACGTGATGCTAATGGCCGGTGATGGGTTGGCAAGCGATGGGCTGCCAAATCCCAAACCCAAGCAACACCCTTTTCTGAATTTGGGGCTTGCAAGAAGAAACAACGTGCCAAAGGCCAGCGCAATCCCTCCAAGCAGCTGGCATTCAGGGTTTTCTGAGGGCTCTGTCCTTTTCACAGCTCTGGGCGGACAAATGAATGGCAGGCAGGCCAAGCCCTCCAACAGGGCGCCAAGAGGAATAAGGGAACTCTTGTGTGCCGCCATCAAACCCTATACTCACGTGCCATGTCTGCTGCACCCCAATATATAGTGCTGACGGCTCCCTTCTGTTGGAATGCAGTCTTAAAGACATTTTCCTGTGAGTAAGACCCATTGAACACATTGGGGATTACTTTTGAGTAGACATGGTTAAGACTGTGCTCTCCCCAATCTCCTAATCCAGTGGTTCTCAAACCTTTTAGCACTGTGACCCACTTTTTAGATTGAGGATCTGTCATGACCCACCCAGAACAGCTGCACATCATAACACTCACCTTTTCCAGCCGAATTTAGGCTGCAATCCTAAAGAGACTCTCCTGGGACTAGAACCCACTGGAATCAATGGGGCTTACATTTAAGTAAACTTGGTTAAGGTAGGACTCTAAAGTTGCAGTCCTAAAGATACTTTCCCGGGAGTAAGACCCATTGAACACACCTGGGCTTGCTTTTGAGTGGTCATGGTTAGGACTGTGATCTAAGACAGCCGCTTAATGATGTGCCGCAAACCTGCCGCAGGGTTATATACTGTATATAGTATATACTGTACATAGGTAGGTAGGTAGGTGAATGGATGGAAGGAAGGGAGAGAGGGAGGGAGGGAAATAGAGAGATACCAGGTGGGTCAGATCTAGATGGATA
Source organism: Cryptoblepharus egeriae (assembly GCA_030015325.1). Lineage (NCBI taxonomy): Eukaryota > Metazoa > Chordata > Lepidosauria > Squamata > Scincidae > Cryptoblepharus > Cryptoblepharus egeriae. The sequence goes on along the minus strand of JAREYC010000017.1, from coordinate 5,376,422 downwards.
GATGGATGGATGTATGGATGGATGGATGATACTTTGATGTCCCGTATTAGGGACATGTAAACCCCTCCAATGATAACTGAGTGGCATCACTTGGGTTTGTGTTGCCCAGCGTAGGACACCATTGCATCAACCCTATGATGGTCCTTCCATGCATTGAGTGGGGCAACATCTTGGGTGGTGATTGATGATGTCCCATCACCCCAAACCCACGCTTCTTTTTCGCTTTATCTTTTGAAAGAATAAAGATATTTCAATTTTTTTAATTGTGTTCTGCCTGAAATCACACATTGAATGATATATAACATGATGGTATTATTTAAAAAAAATCAAGATTCAGAGCACAATCCTAAGTATGTCTACTCAAAAATAAGCCCCATTGTGTTCAATGGGTCTTACTCCCAGGAAAGTGTCTTTAGGATTGCAGCATTAAAAATTTTTGGCTAGTAGTGGTGTCACCACCCTGTGCATGTCATCCCTGCATCCTTTTAGTGACACCACTACTTAATCTTAAGCATATGAGATTCCCCATAGAAGTGAGTGGGTGGGTGGGTGAGTGAGTGAGTGAGTGAGTGAGAGAGAGAGAGAGAGAGAGAGAGAGAGAGAGAGAGAGAGAGATTTCCCCCTCCCATGTGGCTTGCATGGTTTATGAGCTTCTCCCCAGCTGCAAATACCAATGGATTTATTTCCTCGGCTTTCCTAAACCGATTCATGTGAGTGTTCTTAAGAGTTGAGCCTAAATTTATTATGAAGGGGGGGGGGAGGGAGAGGATGGAGTCTTTTTTAATAATGTGATTGCTTCATCTGTATTCACCGCCAAGCGTGTGGCCCTGGCGTGAACTCCTTCGTGCTTAACCCCTTCCTGGACAGAAGTCTCCAAAATATTATGGAGGGGGAAAAACTCTCTGGACTCCGATCTCTTGCCCTTGTAGCTTAATTTGAATTTTGTTGAATTTTACGGTGAATTTTATTCTGAGCGCAGTATTAGTGGCATCATGAGCTGGTCAGGTGTGTATTCACCTGTTCAGGTTGACACCTGAATCCTTAATACTAGTGTACTACAATTGGTACAGTTGGTAGTGAATTCATGCCCAGTTCTCTGTAAAAGGCAGTGATTTTCAACATTCTGCAAATAAATGTACTATTAAAATTGGTTGTGTACTATTAAAAAGAGGGGTGTCTAGCCCCCAAATGCAGAGTAATTATGGGAGCACATAAGAGACTTTCCCCCAAATCCAGAGTAACTACAGAAGCCCATAAGAGACTTTACGTGCACCTGTAGTTACTGCACCACCTAGTGAAAACCTATGAGAAATTCAGATTGGAATAAAAAATAATTTGTTCTTACACTGGAGCAAGGACTCCCCGTAGTTACTCTGGATTTTGCCCTTTACGTGCACCTGTAATTACTGCACCACCTAGTAAAAACCTATGGGAAATTCATATTGGAATCAAAAATAAGTTGTTCTTACACTGGAGCAAGGACTCCCCGTAGTTACTCTGGATTTTGCCCTATGTGTCTAAAGTTGGCCCCTGTAGAAAACGGGACATTTGACTATTGTGTCTGATCCCAAAGGGCTCTTCGTCATGAATGAAAACCCTTCTCTGTTTAATAAAACCTATGAGAATTCAGCTTGCTGATGGTTACTTGTTCCTTTTGGATCTTGTTTTACAGTCAGTGCCTTTGAAATGGACTTCACATACCCTACAATCCAGAGTAACTACGGTAGCACATAAGACATTACGTGCACCCATAGTTACTGCACCACCTAGTGAAAACCTATGGGAAATTCATATTGCAATCCAGAGTAAAATGTTCTTAAACTGGAAAAAGGACTCCCTGTAGTTACTCTGGATTGTGCCCATAGACAGCTTTGATTAATTAGCTGTCAAAAAGAAAAGATAGTACATATGTACTGTGCCTACAATGAATGGTCCTATAGCGATGCCATGGGCTCTAAGTTCCTTACCTTATAAAGAGGTGAGGTTTGTATGTAAAGCAAGTATAGGTCCAATCAGTTGGTTATTGCATAAACACACTAGCAAAGGATGTACACTGAGAGATGCACAGCAAAGGATGTACAGCAAAAGATGTATATTGAAGAATGCACAGCAAAGCTTGTACACGGAAGGATGCACAGCAAAGGATGTACATTTAAAGATGCACAGCAAAGGACGCATAGCAAAGGATGTCCATTGAAGGATGCATGGCAAAGAGTGTACACTGAAGGCTATCCACTGAAGGATGTACATTGAAGAATGCACAGTAATGATGTACAGCAAAAGGTGTATAGTGAAGAATGCACAGCAAAGGATGTACATTTAAAGATGCACAGCAAAGCTTGTACATTGAAGGATGCACAGCGAAGGGTGTGCACTGAATGGTATCAACTGAACCATGTTCATTGAAGAATGCACAGAAAGGATGTACAGCAAAGGATGTACATTTAAGGATGTAGAGCAAAGGATGTACACTTAAGGATGCACAGCAAAGGATGTGCATTGAAGGAAGTACACCAGCAGGGGGTACATTTAACTAATGGATCAATAGTGTGTCCAGAAGTGACCTTAAATGATGCTCACAATCCTTGGAGGAGAGTCACATGGGAGTGCATCACTGCTACAGGGACCAGGCCTGAAAGAGCATCTTTTTTTGCAACCCAGCCAAAACCTCCCACAGACCCAGCTGCTTATTGGACAGGCCCTGAAACACATGACATATACAGGGCACAGCTTTGTGTCTGCGCGGTGATAAGTTCAGTGGCGGTCGCAGGGAGTTGGCCCAGAATCCTTTGCCAGAATCCGCGACTTGGCAGGCGGATTCGCTTCTTGATCAGTGAATAGATTCCTCTCTGGGCTATTTCTCTCTCCCCTCCTCCCTTCTTTCCTTTTGCTATCCTTCCTTTTTTCCCCGGGCTGATCCCCCCTTCTTCTTTGTAGAAGATGAAAACCATCACAGGGAGTATAGATTTATTAAGTGTTGCGCTTGAATTTCTTTACGTGATGTTTAGGACGAATAAAGAATTGCAGCTTTAGAACTTACAGCAACCGCATAAAGAGGACCGTCTGGAATAATTCTTGGGATTTTTTTCTCCTAAAAGGAAGATTTTGAGTAGGATCAAATGATTAGCAGGAAAATATTGGGGGAATTGCAATATTTAAGGCCCAGCTGAGCGCTCTTATGTTATTGCTGGATTTTCACAGAAGCTTCTCTATCTATACATGGTGCGCTCTCTCTCTCTCTCTCTCTCTCTCTCTCTCTCTCTCTCTCTCCGATCATCCTCATTCACTCCCTCCATCCCATCCTTTTTAAACCACACAGTGTTGGTATTCTCCTTTCTTGCCACCCCGGAGGGATTAAGGCTGCAATCCTAAATACACTTTCCTGGGAGTAAAACCCACTGAACACAGTGGGGCTTACTTTTGAGTAGACATGGTTAGGAGTGTGCCCTATGTGGGGGAATCTTGCTAGGTATGCCAAAAAATAGGTGATTTATAGGAAACTGACCTAAATTGTCCAAAGAGACGTGTGGGCAGAATCCAGAGTAACTATGGGGAGTTCTTGCTCCAGTGTAAGAACAACTTACTCTGGATTCCAATATGAATTTCCCATAGATTTTCACAAGGTGGTGCAGTAACTACGGGTGCACATAAAGATCCAAATTTTTAATTCCGTAATCCCCAGTTTGGAAATATGAATCACAACAGCTCAATGTACTTGTTTCAAAGATATAGGGCCAGCACATCTTGGGATGCTTGTTGACATGATCGTCACAACACTAAGGTTTTTTAAAAGATTTCCTCAATTGACCTTGCCCCAGATTCTTCTCAGCCTAGCCTGTTACCAGTTGACAGTTGGAATGTTGACAGTTGCATCTCCTTGCCCTGCCTGATTGACAGGAAATGTTGCCAAGAAGATCCGGACGGACACCCTTACACACAGGCTATATATGGGTGGCCAGAAGATGCAGACACCTTTACACAAAGGTTAAGTGCAGGTGTCCCAAAGATGCATACACCTTTACACACAGGTTATGTGTTTGACAAGATGAAAGAAAGAATGTGTGTAAGACGAGATTAGATTACTCTAGAGCAGGGGTCTCCAAACGTTTTGGCAAGAGGACCACATCATCTCTCTGATACTGTGTCAGGGGTCAAAAAACTAATTTACATTTCAAATTTAAATAAATTTGAATAAATTTACATATAAGAATGTATTGGAGTGGATTACAGGGCTCGCCCAGGGAACGGATAGAGGGATCTTGAGGCTTGCCAAGGGCTATGTCTGGCTCCAGAGCCGGGATTTGGATACTCCTGCACTTGAGCAAGTCCCCCTTAGGCAGAGGGCTTAACAATTGTACCAAGGCTGCAATCCAGAGCAAATTCAGCCTGCTCTGACCGAACTGCACTCTCCTAACTATTCTGTATCCAGAGCAGAAAGTTATGCTGAATCCAGAGAGTCAGGAAGCCTGGGCTGCCCTAACTGCTCCAGAGCATGCTAAGTAATTGACACAAAGGGAAGACTTGCTCCTGAGGAGACACCCCTCAGATCACACTGAACAAGGAACAGCTGTGGTGCCTACAGTGGTGACATGACTCTGCACATCACCTGGTGCGGAAGTCTGTGCGTCATCCCTGGGATGCGCCCCCCCACCTGGACTGCACAGTCACCAAAGTTGGCGCCTGCGCAGTTGTTTCTGAAGCCAACTGGCTTCAGAAAGAGTACTGCGCAGGCACCATCTCTGACACCTGCGCAGTACTTTTCTGAAGCCTTTTGGCTTCGGGGGAGACTGTGCAGGCATCAGAGTTGGTGCCTGTGCAATACTCTTTCTGAAGCCATTTGGCTACCGCTCCGCCTCCTGAGTGAGGCCGAATGGCTGTGCAGAGGCGCGGACTTTCTCTGCTCTAAGGAAGTCTCCTCTGAAGCTGTTCGGCATGCTCAGTGTGTTTCTGCGCAGTGCACCTCAGATGGCCGTTCAGGCCAGCTCCTCAGACAAGTGTCAGCTTCTGGCTGATTCTCCGCCTTGGAGCAGGCCTGACTGGGGGTGCTGACGCCCAGGGCCTGCCAAAGGACAGTCAAACTCCTCCGGCTCATCACCCCATACGGAGCGCATCCCCAATGCAGCCCACACCAGCTGCACTAGTCTGGTGACACCACTGGGTGCCTGCCTTATAAGGAGTCCCTGATGAGATGCCAGTACATCCTACAGTGAATAGAAGGGGCTTCTTGGAGTGGCCTGCTGTATCCTGAGGTTTGTGGGCAGCCGTAGTTTGTTCCATATCCTGAGGTTGAGAGGCAGGGGTTGCAGCTAGGCTGGCCAAGAACTCAGATTTTTGGTCAGCACTGCCATTCTTACTCGGGCCTTATCATGGACCCCTATGGGTCTACTCATTACTATACCTGCTCCTGAGGTGGTATAACTCTGAGGGCTGGAAGAGGGCATTTCTGCCTTGGAAACAGGCTCTGGATACAGAGTAACTGCTCTGCCCTAGGCAATGCTCAACATGCCGTCAACTTGCCTCTCCTGAGCTGCTTAGGCTGCCCCAGTTAGGGCAGAGCAGGTCCACCTCTCTTAGGGCACCCTATCTTGCCTTGCTCTGCCCTAAGCCTCCTTCAGAGTAACTGGGCTGGAGCATCTTGCAGTTGCTCCAACCTAGTGTTAGATAGGGCAACCTAAGGGCTCTTATGTGGACAGATGAGTTGCTCTGGATTGGGCTGCAACTATCTTAAAGCCAGCCCTTTTCATCCAGATATCAGGTGATGGCGGGAGCAGAAATAGAGAGGGACATGGTATTAGAAATTCAAAGCAGTGCTCCTGGTGAACACCTTGTCCTAGTACGGTAGTTACTCATAAGAGTTTTAGATTTGGTTTTAATGATTTTGCAGGCTTGCAACGGTGAACTTGGAGAACCTTCTGCTCTAGTTGTGGTTCATTCAGCTGTGGCGAGTAGCTACTACTCTGTCTTTGACTGGTACTGGTTCCCAGCTCAGTCGATAACTAATAAAGTCTGAACAGAACCAGTCTCTTGGTGCAATACTAATGACACTTTCTTGGGATTAAGACCTATTGAACACAATGGGGCTTAGTTTTGAGTAGACATGGTTAGGATTGTGTTTGCCAACTTTTCTGTCTACATTGTGTGGGGATCTTGAGTAAAGGCTGCTTTTGTGATTCCAGGTATCTGACTCTCCCTGTGTGTCTCATGCATAAATATACTAGTAAATATACTAGTAACAGTTCACATCTGCTATTCATTGGAGGTTTAAAAAAAGCCATTCCCCTCTCCAGCACTGCATCTTCACAAATTTTCAATGTTAGCTGGAATGTTGACAGTTGGGATGTTGACAGTTACCTCTCCTCATCCTGCTTGAGATGAGGGCACCATCACACACAGGTTAAGTAACAACATATAGTTACATTCATCAGTTAAAAAAAAAACCATTCCCCTCCCCAGCATCGCATCTTCCCATTTTTTTCAGTGGTAGCTAGAATGTAGATAGTTGGAATGTTGACAATTACCTCTCCTCAGCCTGCTTGAGATGTGGGCACCATCACATACGGGTTAAGTAACAATATATAGTGACATGCAATATTATACAATATAATAACATTCATCAGTTTAAAAAACTATTCCCCTCTCCAGCATAGCATCTTCCCATTTTTTTCAATAGTGGCTAGAATGTTGATGGTTGTCAATTGGAATGTTGACAGTTGCCTCTCCTCAGCCTGCTTGAGATGTGGACTTCCTCACACACAGATAAAGGCACTTATGTAAATAGAAAATCGGGGTGGTTCTCATAAGGTGCAGATTCTCGTTCTGCCCTTGTGACAACCGTCTGCTCTGGTGTCACCAGCCAAAGCTTCAAGGTGGTGGCGTTTTCATGCGCATTGAAGGACTTCATCCCTTGAGGCCTTTTTATTCCAACTGTGCAAAGGGATTAGTTAAGGTGCTTGGACAGTCAGAAAGTGTGCCTGGATAACACAGTTGGCACCTCTGCGTGTGGGGGTGGGGAGAGGAAGGGAAGCATTATCTGTGGCTGACACACTGAAGCATGCGCTTGATCGGTCAACAGATAAATTCCTGGCGTCCTCTTTGTTGTTCCGCAGGTGCTTCCACTCCAGAAGTTGGGAAGGTCACATCAAAGCCTGTGCCAAATTGTGTTGGGTTTTTCTAGTGGTGGATTTTTGGAGCACACTTTTTTTCTGGCCAACACCAGCTTAACAGGTTGGAAATGCTACCAACGTGCCAATTTGAGCGCCAGAATGATGGGTCTGCAGGTTCAAGAGATTCACCTCCTGTTCAGCTGGGACCAGCCAACGCATCAATGGTGTTCCATTCCCGTTGTGGCGCATGGTGGTGCAAGGAGGCTGGCATAACCTCCCCATCAGTGCCACAAAATTGTCACCTTACGACACTTTTGAGACACTGTGGCACCAGCGCAAGTGACTCGCACTGGCATTCAAGCACTCCAGGATTGCATACTTGGGGCAAAATCCAGAGTAACTACAGGGAGGCCTTGCTCCGGTGCAAGAACAACTTACTCTGGATTCCATTATGAATTTCCTATAGGTTTTCACTAGGTGGTGCAGTAACTATGGGCACACATAAAGTCTCCTACGTGCTCCCGTAGTTACTCTGGATTTGGGGGTTGGTTGGGTTTTTATGGGGACGTTCTTATGGGAACATTCAACCCCTTTCTAATTATGGGGGAAACAGTAGGATTCCGACCTACCTTACCATGGGGTCCATGAAGATTTGGGCTTTAAATTGGAAAGGTGACAGGTTCCAAAGGGCTGCTTTCCCCACCTATCTGCAGTGCCACAACGTCTTGAAATCCTCGATGAAAAATGTGATAAATGTCTTTTATCCCTACAATGTACTTAGCACAGATAAATTATGGCTGCGTGAACTCCCAATTTTCTGCTGTAAATTGTCTGGGCCGTTCCACCCTTATTGTCCTCATCATGGCTATTAGTAATTTATTTATTGACGCTGTCTGTGTTGCAGGGAAGAAGGGGGCTGGAGCAAAATATGGGTATCGTGGAGACAGCCAAGGTACCCAAGGATGATGTACAATTTCTATAACCCCCATTTTTTATATAACTTTGATCAGATAAATACAGGTCCAACCTTGCTATACACTGATTTTTTTATACATGGATTTGACTCAACACAAATGGCCACTTCACATCACAGTTTAAAAACTGCTTTTCTACTGTTGTAGAGAGATAATCAGGCAAGCAATCATTCCATTTTTCAGTCCCAGAATCAAACCCTTGCAGATATTGAGGCACTACCTTATTCCATTAGGCTCAATAGAGGAGCAAGAAACCAAGAAGTGGGTCTTTAAACCTATTTTTCCATTGTTTTCTTTATACACAGATTTTTTTTAATCCGTGGGGGGTTCCGGAACAGAATCCTAGTGGGGGGTTCCGGAACAGAATCCTAGTGGGGGGTTCCGGAACAGAATCCTAGTGGGGGTTCCGGAACAGAATCCTAGTGGGGGGTTCCGGAACAGAATCCTAGTGGGGGGTTCCGGAACAGAATCCTGCGGAGGGTTCCAGAAGAGAATCCTAGTGGATAATGAGGCACACCTGTATATTTCAATGCAAGTTTGTTTTATTGCGTTTTGCATGAAATTGCACATCAATTGATATGTTACATGAAGCCATTATTTGAAAACACCAAGATTTAAAATTTTTTAGTAGTGGTGTCACTGCCCCCCACCCCATATATGTTACCCGGTGTATCTCGACCCCCACACTCCCTAGTGACGCAACTGCAACTCGCTGATTTATATAGGTGCAATTGCCAAACGTCCGAACGTGTCACAAAAAATTGGGACTTTGTATGATGAAATTATCTACACTCAGCTGTTAAATAGTTCTCGCTATACCTGTTCTTTAATTGAACTGCTGGGTTTGTCCTAATTTCATGGCCCTTCCGTCAGGTTCGTTTGAGAAAGAAACTAATTGCATGAGCTCACATTTTTAGCCGCTTTGACGAATTAGCCATTAAATGGCAACGATCGGAAATCTTCCGTGATTGATAGTAGGCGCTGTCTAATTCGCAAACGGTAACTCACCATAACAGTCATTGCTTACGGGATTAAAAAAACTTGTAGATCCACTTTTGTAAAATATCACATGCAACTCATCATTTAAGTGCAAATATAAAAGTTACATTTTAATGTGCTTCTGTTTTGGATAGACAGGCTAAGTACCCAGCACAGATTTTGTGAACACAACTTTGGGCCAGGTGATTTTTAACCTACGGGGTTACTTGGAGTTGCACCAACAACTTTTCTTCTGCAAATCTGTGGATCCTGTGTAAGCCTGCGCGGGACAGAGGTTAGGATCCTACCTAAGATGTTGTGGCTGATCCCCCCTCGGGCCTGATCTGCCTCCTGGACCACCCTTCCTCCACCTCAAAATGCCCCCTTGGCTCCGATCCGTCCTCCCACCACCCTCGCCAACCCTCTTTTACCGGAGAACATCTCGGCATTTTCATAACACACCTTGGTAATGTAGGCACCTCCTGTATCCGCAGATCCGGCATCCATGGTTATATGAAACCATGGTTCCGATATCATGGTTCTGCTATCCATGGTTATGTGGAAATGGGGACCATTTTTTAAAAAAATGTGTAGAAAGAAAAAGTCCAAAATATCTTCCCCTACACCTTAAGTAGCAAAACTGTTATATTTCAAGGGCTGTGGACAGTCTTTGGAACGCCCCACAATGTTGAATCTTCGGAGCTCCCTGCACTATGCCCCCAAATGAATTGCCCAACCTTGAAGAATCTTTTCAAGGGTTAATTATATTTATTTGGGTTCTTGGGGTTGGATTTGAGGCTAAGCAAGCTAGAAAACCAGATTTGAGGCTAAGGGCAAAATCCAGAGTAACTACGGGGGGTCCTTGCTCCAGTGTAAGAACAACTTACTCTGGATTCCAATATTAATTTGCCATAGGTTTTTCACTAGGTGGTACAGTAACTACGGGTGCACGTAAAATCTCTTACGTGCTCCCATAGTTATTCTGGATCTGGGGGTAAGCAAGCTAGAAGCTGATGAGTTTTGGGGGTCCAGAACAGTAAATGAGGATCGGAGGCTGGTGTGCAGTCAGAAATTAAGCACTGGTGATGCTCCAAAGCTACAACTAGGACAGCGGATCACCCGTCTCCCCACCATTAATTAGAAATTGATTTTTTACTAAGTGTGATTCATTAGAATAATTTTTCCTCTCTTTTTTGGAATGGAGTTTTCGGCCTCGGAATCTAGAAAGTGGTTTAATCTTCAAGCTGGAACTTGCCAATATGAGCAATATATTGGATTTAATTAGTATAATACCAATTTTAAATCTCTCCATGTGCCTTTTTAATGCATTCACCTCTCTGTTGGCTAATTTCATTGAATTGAGTCTCTCCTAGACCTTTTCCTGTTTGGTCTGGAAGACTGAGAATACATTTTTTTAGGGTGGGTCGGGACCCACAAGGTGGGTGGCAAGCCAATTTCAGGCTGGTTTTGTAGTGCACAGTTCAGCCATCACTGAAATTACAAATACAGGCTGAGACTGGAAGGCTAACAGTCCAATCCTAACCACACTTTTTCCTGGGAGTAAGCCCATTGATTCTAATAGGACTTACTTCTGTGCAGACATGCATAGGATTGTGTTCTAAATCGATTATTTCGCTTCCAGCCATGGCATCATGTTCAGGTTACTGTATTTACTCGAATCCAACACTTGATGCCATGTTGCCAAATTAAGTAACCTGAACATGATGCCATGATGCCAAATTAAGGCTACAATCCAGAGTAACTACGGGACCTTTTACACTGACGTCGTTACGGGATCACCTATGGGAAATGCATAGCGCTATCCAGAGTAAGTGCCTCTTATGTCTTCCCATAGTTACTCTGGATTGTAGGGTTAAGTCTCCAAAATCAGGGTACACATTAGATTTGATGATTAATTGGATTTGAGTAAATGCTATATTTTGATTATAAGTATAGGGTGCACATTAGATTCAATGGTGCATTAGATTTGAGTAAATACGGTTATTTGGATGCAGTTCTAAGACCCACATTAAGATCCCAGGAGCACATCACCCCCGGTGGGTCCCAATAAATCACCATTCTTAAAAGTGGGTCTCTATGTTAAATCATTGTGGTAGCGCATTAATAAATGCAACTGTTTTGTTTTTTAAATCCATATTCACATCTCTGGGTCTCCACTTAGCGGGATTGAAAGCAATTTTATTTAAAGTTATTCAGGGAGTTATTCCATTCCCAACCATCGCCTGAACATGATGGTGTGCGAGGAAGGCCACATCCCTTGCATGCCAGGTGGTTTCTGCGTTTGCAGGTGGCGCTCACAAGTCCCCGCTGGGTGCATAAATGGGAACGCCAACCCATTCCAGCTGGGCGCCTGCATTCTCTACCCGCCCAGCTCTGGCCCCATTACCATAATTCCTCCTCCACCCCGATCTATTTTCATTCAATGAATTCCCCCCACCACAGCAGTCAAAGAATTAATTACTTGGAGAAGGGGCCGAGATCTCCTGAAAGAGAGTTTTCACAACTTTGGCTTTTCATGGGTCTCCCACTCCTGCTGAGGCCGCTCCAGAGCTTGTCAAAGCATTTGGGGACTCTCCATGGGTCAACGCTTCCAAAAAGGGGAGACAATAGTATGGGGACCATGACACTCATTCCAAAGAGTGATTTACTAGCTGTTGGAGGGGAGAGACGGAGGGACACATAAAAGACATTGCAAGCCCCCGGGTTGGTGTGGTTTCGAGAACGGAGTGCGCGCTTGAGACTTTTAAACGATCCCTTTTGAATCGTTAACATACTAACTTGCTTTTGAGCACAATCCTAACCATGTCTACTCAAAAGTAGGCCCCATTGTGTTGAATGGGTCTTACTCCCAGGAAATTGTCTTTAGGATTGCAGCCTTTTTAAAAAAAAAAAATGCAAGTTTCTAGTCCTCATGTTTGCCGAAATAGATCTGAATGACCAATAGGCGGCAAGAATTTTCGTCCTTTCTGGCATCTTATGGAACATCTTATGGCATACCAACAAGGCACTAAAATGCCCATGATTTTGCCCAAGGCACACCATGCTGTCCACCCGTTGTCCACTCACAATGCACCAATGTGTTTGAAAATGGCATATACCCGCATACCTTATGTGCCACTCGCTTTTAATGGGGGCAATGGGAGATTATTTACCTTGTTTTAATAAGGGTACTGTATTTATTAATGCGCCACCACAATGGTTTAACATAGGGCACAATCCAGAGACACTATGTGCACCCATAGTTACTGCACCACCTAGTGAAAACCTTTGGGAAATTCATATTGCAATCCAGAGTAACCTGTTCTTACTCCGGAGAAAGGACTCCTCATAGTTACTCTGGATTTCACCCATAGAGACCCACTTTTAAGAATGGTGATTTATTAGGACCCACCAGAAGTGATGTGGGCCTAATAACTTAAAACATGTTTTAATATAAGTTATTATCTTATCACTTATATCTTATCAATACCTTATCAGTTATTATCAATATTTGTACAGTATTCATCAGAGTTGATGAATAAAATACTTTCTGGTTTGGCTGTACATGTAGAAGTTCAAACCATGGTTTGGGTTTTCAACCACGGTTGGCACTTGGTTGGCAACGAAGTGGCACGGTTGGGTTTTCAACCATGGTTTGGTGAGTCCTAACTGTTCAGAAAACTTGGAAATGCTGCTCTGAGATCCCAGTTGCCCTTTTGTAGTGGTGGTGGTGGTAGGTGGTGGTAGTGATGCGCCAACAGCTCTTGCCCTTGAAATGCGCCACCAGCCGCACTTCCTGCCTACCATCCTTTAACCCAGCGTGACCCAACAAGTACTTCCTATCTTCAGGCCAATTTTCCTTTTAGTAAAGTTACGCGCACAGTTCAGATTGCACTTATTTTTTCTTCCTCTCTCACGCACTTGCATAGAAAGTGCACCTTTTATTGTTTCCCGTTAGAGAAGCCACCCTTGCGATGCTCAGAGCTCTCCCCTTCCATTCAAAAGCTTGTTCAACAGCCAGCCCCATCGTGTGTGTTGCATCCGTTCTTGACCTTTTGATCAGGGACACGGATCCCCCCGGGGAGATTCTCTTAAGTGCCTCTCCACGCACACCTCAGTAGGCACGCTTTCCATGCGCTCTGGAGGACGGGTATGCGCCCTTGTTTCCTCTCCATGTTCTCTATCTGCTTGACATTCTCCTTCCTCCCAGCATCTTTCCTCTCTGTGCAGTTTTTGTTCCTCATTCTTTTTTTATTCTTCCCTTTTCCAAATCTGAATTACCCCCAAATCCAGAGTAATGATGGGAGCACGTAAGAGACTTTACATGCACCTGTAGTTACTGCACCACCTAGTGAAAACCTACGGGAAATTCACATTGGAATCCAGAGTACGTTGTTCTTACACCGGAGCAAGGACTCCCCGTAGTTACTCTGGATTTTGCCCTTGGTCTTCATCCTGATTACCTCTGGACCAAGTTACCTGAACTTGTTTTGAAAGTGGAGCCAATGGGTTAGCATTTTCCCCCCACTAATCTGATTTTAATTCCAAATTAATTTAATCACTACCCAGCCGTCTCACCCATCTTACATTAATATCTACCAAGTCCAGGGCATGTCCCTCTGTCTGAGTTCAATAAATGCAGGCAAAAAAACAACATACAGATCCAGACTTTTTTTAATACATGAATTGGACTCAATACAAATGGCCACTGCAAATCACAGTTTAAAAACTGCTTTTCTACTGTTGTAGAGAGGTAATCAGGCAAGTAATCATTCCATTTTCCAGTCCCAGAATCAAACCCCCGCAGATATTGAAGCACTGTCTTTTTCAATTAGATGCAATGGAAGAGTAAGAAAACTTGAATAAGGTCTTTAAACGTATTTTTACATTCGTTTTTCTTGAAACATTGATTTTTTTTATCCATGGGATGTTCCGAAATGGAACCGAGTGGATAACGGGGGCCACCTGTGGTCAGAGGGCTACATTGTATTAAATTAGTCAGTGGAACTCCTTTCCATAGGATGTGGTGATGGCATCTGTCCTAGATGCCTTTCAAAGGGAGGTGGACAAACGGATGGTGGAAATGCCCATTATGAATTGCATGCCATGATGGGTCTATGCAACCTCCTGGTTTTAGAAGTGGGCTGTCTCTGAATGCCTGGTTCAAGAGAGGACACCTGGATGTGGGTCTCTTGTTGCCTTATGTACTTCCCGAGTCATCTGGTGGGCCACCTTGAGATCCAGGAAGCTGGACTGGGCCTTTGACCTAATCCAGCTGACCTAATCCAGGCCTTTGACCTAATCCAGCAGGGCTCTTCTTATATGGTACTGTGGTACTCCTCGCCACAGGACGGGACACTGTAAGATCCAGGACGCTGGATTTGATGGGCCTTTGACCTGGTCCAGTGGGGATCTTCTGATATACTTATGGCTAGGCAAGGACATCTCTATGGCTGCAATCCTATATTCACTTTCCTGGGAGTGAGACCCATTGGACACAGTGGGGCTTACTTTAGAGTAGACATGATTAGGATTGTGCTGTTAGGCTCATTCATACATGGGCCACAGGCTCCCTGACAAAGCAGGACATTATGCTGGCTTTAGATTTGGGTACTGACACTCCTATCTTATGCATGACTTCTAATGGGACTTACTACTAAGTCCCATTGTGTCCCATGGGACTTACTCCTAGGAAAGTGAATATAAGATTACTACCCAATGGACATGAAATGAAGGAAGCCAAAGAAATTTATTCAAACAACAAAATGGCAGCATCTTGAGATAATATGGGGAAGGCCGCTTCATTCCCCAACCCAGAGATTAAGAGCACAATCCTAACCATGCCTTCTTAAAAGTAAGCCCCATTGTGTTCAATGGGTCTTACACCCAGGAAAGTGTCTTTAGGCTGTATTTCTATTAGCATCACACTATTTGTTTTATTTGACTCTCCCTCTTTCTTTCTTTCTTTCTTTCTTTCTTTCTTTCTTTCTTTCTTTCTTTCTTTCTTTCTTTCTTTCTTTCTTTCTTTCTTTCTTTCTTTCCTCCCTCCCTCCCTCCCTCCCAGTGGTCTTGGGGCTTGACATCCTGCCACAGTCAATTCTTCGGATAAGGGCCCTTTCTGGGAAGCCTGTGATTTATATCGGCTTCCTTGTCAAAGGGGTTGAAAGGCGGGCTCTGGGGTTTTACTTTGGGATCAAATGGGAGGCATGAAAACCACCCACCGTCATAAAGTCAGAGCCGAGGTGGGGGCTCCTGTTGTGCTCTTTGTCATCCAGATAGACCTTTGGATGCTAGTTTGGATGCTATTTTCCCATCCTTGGTTGCCTGGAGGAGGGAGAGGAGCATTAAAAATGCTGAAAAAGATCTAGAGATTTGCATTCCAAGATTTTAACTTTTTCAATTCATTCATACATTCATTCATTCATTCATTCATTCAATCAGTATTTATATACCTCTTAACAAAAAGTTCCCAAAGCAGTTTATAGAGAAAATTCATGAGCTGAAGCCATATTTATCTATTCTTTACATTTCTAGACCACCCTTCCTGTAAGGGCACAATCCAGAGTAACTACGGGAGCACGTATGAGACATTATGTGCACCTGTAGTTACTACACCACCTAGTGAAAACCTATGGTAAATTCATATTGCATTCCAGAGTAACTTGTTCTTACTCTGGAGCAAGGACTCCCCGTAGTTACTCTGGATTTCACCCTAAGTGGCTCAGGGCAACGTACATAAAGCCACCCCTCTTTTTTGTCTTCACAACAACCCTGCAAGATAGAAGAGGTGACCTTCAGGTTCTCAGGCCTGGAATCATTTAGATTGTATTCTTTTTGTTCGATGTTCTCAAAACACCCAGTACGTCCTGAAGTCAATAAGTCCTTTGTTACTGTTCATGGCCCAGCTCAACAGCCCAGGCAAAACCTCAACACCTCTGACTTAATCTTGTGTGACCCCTGTGAAAGTGACGCTGTGGGGTTATGTCGGGAAAGGCCAAGGGGGTGTCGGAAGTTCACCGGGAGTCACAAAATCAAAAGGGTAGGAAGGCGAGAGGCCCGCTCTCTTGCCTCTGCGGTCACCCCTGAAACAAAAGCCTTTGTCCCGCATTCCCACATTAGCCCACGGTTTAGAAAGAGCGGCGTCTGGTGCGGGAGGAAAAAAGTTTGCGTGCTTGCCACTCATTGCCAGAGTTGGGGGAAGAAAAAACCTGTGTGCATTATTAAAAACAACGGTGTTTGCGCACGGGCCCTAATGGGCTCAGGCCATTAGCATGCGCATAAGAGCATCTCTTAAGCAGTTGGGCAGCGCATCAAGTTATGATGACTTCTCTAAGGCTCCAGACACATAAAAAACCATAATAAACCCCTTATTCCTCCCTTCCCTTTGTTGATTGCAATTTAATTTTCAATGTATGTGCCTCCTGTCTCCGTTCCCCGCATCCCTACAATCTTATGGATGAAGGTAATCCCAGTATTGTCACAACAGCCCCCCTTCCCGGATAGGAATGTACTGGGAAGATTGAGTGATTACTGGTCTAGGCTGTCCTCACCAGTAAATCTGGCTCCCTAATGTGCAGAAAATCCGCAACTCGCTCATCTCACGAGGGCATTAGCGATGGACATTACATTGCGACTAATTCTGAGCTTGGCCGTATTTACTAGGGCTATTTAGTGCAACTGGGAGGGGGAGATTTATATTATCATGATTATTTACAAGGCTCTTTTTAAAACTGGGCTGCAACATGCTTGCTGTAGTGGTGGGAGGACATTTTCAGGATTTGTAAAGCATGTACTTTGTCCACAAAGACCTAACCGTGGTAGACAATATTTTATTATAATAAAATCCTTCTATTCCATGTTTTGATGCCTTGGAAAGGGAAGCTTAGAGTAATTTGCAATCCATCCATTTGTCCAAGCGACAAATTGAATGAGACATACCCCCAAATCCAGAGTAAATACGGGACCGCGTAAGAGACTTTACGTGCACCCATAGTTACTGCCCCACCTAGTGAAAACCTATACAAAATTCATATTGGAATCCAGAGTAAGTTGTTCTTACACTGGAGCAAGGACTCCCCGTAGTTACTCTGGATTTTGCCCAAAATAGTAACACAATAATAACACAACAACCTTGCATGAAGATTAGGTGAAAGGCTGGGTTGGGAAAAAAGGCTCTTGATACTCCTGACCACAAAATGCCTGCGGAGAAGGTCCAAATTGAACCTCAGATGGAAAAAAATTGGGGAAAAATGGAAAATTGGAAAAAAATTGCCACAATAGGAAAAAATCATGTGCCACAACCAAAAAGGCCCTGCTGTTGTTCAGCACTGATGGACTATCAGGACAAAAATCCTGATGGTCAAGGCAGTTTGGCTGTGGAACACATTGCCAAGGGAGGTGGCAGACTTCACTGGGGATCTTCAAGAAGATGTCAACAAGCACCTGTCAGAGATGTTCT
This sequence comes from Cryptoblepharus egeriae, assembly GCA_030015325.1. Classification (NCBI taxonomy): domain Eukaryota; kingdom Metazoa; phylum Chordata; class Lepidosauria; order Squamata; family Scincidae; genus Cryptoblepharus; species Cryptoblepharus egeriae. Next base: position 5,358,909 of record JAREYC010000017.1, on the reverse strand, counting down.
AGGAGGGTTCCCTACTACAGGCAGAGGGTTGGACTAGTTGAACTTTTAGGTTCCTTCCAATTTTATGATTTTATGAATATCAAATGGAGACGGAAGTCACACTGGAGTCTCCCTGTATGTTCTTGTAGGACAGGCTGTTTTTTTAAAGCAAAAGATCACGTAAATATTTAAAATCTTAAATCTCTTAAGACCACCGTTTAATGATGTGCCGCAAACTTGCCCCAGGGGTTTTTGGGAAGGGCCAATTGTTAGCAGCAGCCATGGATTGATAGGAGCCCCCTTCTCATTGTGTGATGTGCCTTGTCGCTGGTCAAACTGACAATGCACCTTGATAATGTTAGCGACGTGTCTGGGTGCCGTGTGATGGGAAAAGTTTGAAAAACCCATTGCACTTTATAAGGTTATCACCAACACTTTGAATAATGCCCAGAAGCCTATAACAAGCCAGGACGGACGGACGGGCGGATGGACGGACGGACAGACAGACAGACAGACAGATAGGGAAGGATGCAGATCAGATCAGATGGATGGATAGACTGACAAACAGATAGACATACAGACAAGTAATAGACATACAATAGACATACAGACAAGACATACAGATAGACATAAAGACAAGGAAAGTAAATGGGTTGGTAGGTAGGTATGTAGATAGATACATAGAAAGAAAGAAAGAAAGAAAGAAAAAAAGAAAGAAAGAAAGAAAGAAAGAAAGAATGGGGCAACACTGTCCCAATTTCTGTATACAGCCTCCAGACCTATATTCTGCACTGATTCTAGTTTTTGAACAGTCTCTCTGGGCAGCCCCATAATGGGTTCATTACAACAGTCCAATTTTGGAGTTGCCAACGCATGGGTAAGCATTGTTTTCTTGGGATCAGTCCTACTCATAAGAGACACCACCGAGCTGTATGGCCCCATAATCTAATTCAGATCTGAGAGCTCTCTGTGTGATGAGTTAATGCTGGCTTCCAGGCTTGAACACACACACACACACACACACACACACACACACCACTCCCATGATTTGATCTCCTGAAAGGAGTGAGGGTTGGTTGGTTGGTTAGAAGCTTATGATCTCCATCTGTAGAAACTCTCCCAAATGATGAGCACAGAGTGAGCCCCCCAGATGTTTGATTTTCCAAAGCCCCCACCTCCCTTTGTTCTGTGCATTCAGGATAATGAGCAAGAAAATGATACAGGAGGGGTTGGAAGCGGAGGGGGGTGGCTTTTGGGTTGATTAATAATCAGGAAGCCATATTCACTAGCAGGGTGTTTGGAATCATTATCCACAGACTTCCTTCCTTCCTTCCTTCCTTCCTTCCTTCCTATCTATCTATCTATCTATCTATCTATCTATCTATCTATCTATCTATCTATCTATCTATCTATCTATCTATCTATCTATCTATCTATCTACCTACCTACCTACCTACCTACCTACCTACCTACCCCAACCCATGATGGACCTTATCTCGGTCAGTCTGTCCAACCTCATTTGAAAGACATCTAGGACAGGTTCCACCACCACATCTAGTAGCAAGGAGTTCCACATACACACTGGGTAAAGAAATATTTTCTTTGGTGTGTTCGAACTCTCCCAACGTTCAGTTTTAGTGGACATCCCCCAGTTCTGATGTCCTCTATCCACTCTGTCCAAACTCTATCCACTTTATCTATCCCCTCTATCCACTCGATCCATCCCCTGCATCATTCTATACATCACCTGAACTGCCATCTCCTGAATCGTGTCACCATCCTGGTTCATGATCCGACAGGTAAAGCATAGGTAGAACAAAAGTGAAAGAAATAGTTGGAGATGTGAACTGGTAGTGGGGCACAACTTGTAATTTTCATCTATATCTTTTGATCTACGGGCAGCTCATTCAAACTTGCAAGACCCCATTTCAGTTCTTAAGGGATGGGTTCAAGAGTGTAAATTGGGAGCATAAATTGAGAGCGCAAATTGAGAGTGTAAATCGAGGCTTGGGGTTGGGGTAAATCAAGAGCATAAATCGAGACTTGGGGTTGGGGTAAACTGAGAGTGTAAATCGAGGCTTGGGGTAAATTCCCTCAATACCTGACTGTTATCCTGTGATTCCAACCCCCCTTTTACACTTTAAATACATTTAATATTCATGTTTCATACTTTTAATAATTCCCCCTGAGAATGAATTTTCAAGGTGTCTGATCTCTTGACTTTTCATCTCTGCCCAGCGTTCTCTGGTTGCCTCCCTCCACGTTTGGATGGGCAACATCTGCAGTAAGTAATATCTAGGTCAGCCAAATATATGTCGGACCAGATGTTAGGTAACATATGGCTTCCTCTCCTGGGAGCACACAAAAAAAATGTTACAGGGACCTGAAGGATGCTGAGAGCTTTCTGGAAGGGAGCCAAATCAGACACAAGACTGGAATGCTGCAGGAGAGGAAAGCTGTTTGGACTACAGGACCAGGCACATCGGTGCCAAATTATCACTCTTGAGGTTGCTTTCCGTTTGAGCCAGAAGTGCGGTGGTAGGCGTTATATCAGTTGGGGTTCAGTTCTTCTAGAATAAAGCTGCAAACCTAACCACACTTTCCTGGGCATAAGTACCACTAAACACATAGGGACTTTCTTGTGAGTAGGATTGCACTGCAAGAGACAGATGGTGTATCCAATTTTCCTTAAAATAGTGCATCACTCGCAATATGATGAACGTCCCTTATACACAGTAAAGAATTCCAGTGGTGGGCTTCAGGGGGTTCTCACAGATTCTATAGAACCCTTTGCTAATGAGCGGCTGGTTCTGAGAACCGGTTACTAATGGGACAAAGAACCTGTTGTTAATTTAGGTTATTAGGATATAGAACCTGTTGTTAATTCATTCAAATCCCACCACTGGATTTAACTATCTGTGGGTATTATGGATACTGGGGTCTCTTTTATGGATACCGGGGTCTCTTTTAAAGAACATTAAAAACTGAAAATTGCTAAGCATTTATGTATAATAAAAAAAGATTCAGAAAAGCAACCAGAAAAGTGCATTGCTAGGAACCTTCTGATACTGTGCAGAACCCTCAAACTATACTCGAATATAAGCCGAGTTTTGGGGGTTCCAAAAATGGGCCCAAAAAAGCCCCCGCGGCTTATACTCGGGTGAACTGAAAAGTGGCAGATCAAACCACATCATGTCATATACCATTGGATTCGTATTGAAGAGCAGAATCCATTGCAAAAATCAATTTTGAGATATCTCCTTCGTATCAAAAGTTATGGCCCAAAAAACCAAAAAACAAAAACTATAAAAATAAAAATAATTTTTTTTGGCAATTTCTTTCAGCAGGTAGGAATTTTGGCCTTAGGGTTCAGGAATTTTGAGTTTGGCATCTGGTCACCCTGTCCTATGCATGTCTACTCTGAAGTAAGCCCCACTAAGTTAAATGAGGCTTACTCCCAGGAAAGTGTGCTTAGGATTGCAGCTTATGAGTTCCAAGAAGGCTACAAGGAAAAGGACCAGTACCAGTACCTTCTGCTTTTCCCACCCTAGGCTTATACTGGAGTCAATACGTTTTCCCAGTTTTCTGTGGTAAAATTAGGTGCCTTGGCTTATACTTGGGTCGGCTTATGCTCGAGTATATAAGGTGTGTGTGTGTGTGTATAAAAAATAATATTATATATATATATTTTATATATATTTTATATAAATTATATATTTTATTATATATATATATATTATATTTTATATTTTATATTTTATATATTTTATATAAAATTTCTCACCCTCCATGGGTGGTATATGTATGTTATCCTCAATCTGGGGTCCTCTACCAGAGGCCTGGGAGTTTGAGGGTTCTGCGCAGTATCTTAGCTGTTCCTAGCAATGCGCTTTTCTGGATCGAGTGATCTGATGTCCTTCCTGGGGTCTGTTGGAGCCATTCTTCCATCTTGGGGGTCACAGCCCCTAGTGCTTCAATCACTATTGGGATCACATTCACCTTCACTTGCCACAGTCTTTCTAATTCCTCCTTCAAACCCTGATACTTTTCCACCTTTTCATGCTCTTTTTTCCTGATGTTGCTGTCGTTTGGTATCGCTACATCTATCAGCGCTACATCTATCACCATATATATATACATACATAAACACAGAGCTGTGGGTGGCACAAGCGGTTAAGACGCTGTGCCTGTTAACCAGCAGGCCAGGGTTCAAGCCCTGGGTCGGCCCCACAAGACAGGGTGAGCTCCTGTCCTTAGCCCAGGCTCTGCCTTTCCATTGGACTAATTCAGTGGTGTGGAGAGGGGGGATTTGCTGCTTGGGTAACAGCCTATCCTCCATAACAATCTAACCCAGGCTTTCTTGCTTTGCATGCAGTGTATGCAGCGCCAAGCATGATACCACAGTCTTTCAAGACTGACGGAGGCCTGCTTTTTATAAACACACACTCGCGCACACACGCACACACCCCGTATATACTTGAGCATAAGCCGACCTAAGCCGAGGCACCTAATTTTACCACACACACAAAAAACTGGGGGGATATTATTTTTCCTACACTCTCGCTATGAAATTGCACCATTTGTAGTGTAGTCTTCTGTAGTCCTGGAATCCACTTCTAGGTAGGGTTGCCATACCCCATCCTTTGTGTGACCCCATCTTTGGGTAGGGTTACCATACCCCAAACCTAGGTAGGATTGCCATACCCCATCCCATAGGTTGCGCGACCCCATCCTTTAGCCATGGTTCACCAGTTTGAAAAATTGAACATTGAATCCTACCCTAAAATGTAAATTAATATGCCATATTTACCTGAATATAATGTGCCATCGAATCTAATGCGCTCCCCATACTCATAATCAAAATACTGTAATTACTCAATTCTAATTAACATTGAATCTAATACGCACCCTGATTTTGGAGAATGAATAAGGTGAGCATTATATTTGAGCAAAAAGTGTACTTCTGCTTCTGCATTTGGTCCCCATTATCTAACTGGTCTTTTTGGAGCTGAGGAATTATTAACACATTAATGTGTTAAGAAAAAACGAACAGTAGTTGGTAATAGATTTCTTTAGCTGTTCTGTCCATAATGCAACTTTGGGGTTTTTTTTCCCCCCTCTTCTCCAAAACCCTACAGAAAAAACTTTATATAAGGGTTGATCAAGTTTGCTTCTCAGCGGATGTTGTTGGAGATGTGGGTAACTTTCCGTATCCAAAGCTGGTGGAAAATTCAAGAACAAGAAAAAGTGGTTAAAATCTGGATCAGTTTGAAGGTTTTAATGTACCTTTCCTTCTGTCTCCTCTAATCTGTCCATCATCCTTGACTTAAAGGAAGACGGTTTCCTTTCTTAACCCTGGGATACTTTTTTTCCTACGTGTCAAAGCTAGAATTTTTTTAAAAAATAATAATGGTAAGGGGAGGGAGAAGAAATAGATCACCTTTTTTAACCTTTTGTTCATTTGAACGTTGCTCCCGTTTTAAAAAGATCTATTAAAACTGGTTTGGAAATTTTTTTTTGAAGTCTTTTCGGCAAGATCTGGAGGCACTTGGGGGTCTTGGGATGAAGTGGGGATCCCTGCTGTGATTCATTTGATGGGTGCCAATGCAGCTATTATCTATTTATGCATCTATTTATTTATTTATTTATCTGTTTATTTATTTATCATGCCCCCAATTCATGCCTTCCCACCCCAACAACAAAATGGGTCTTTGATTTTGCTACCTGTGAACGGGCAACACGGGGAGGATAGGATTTGAGATCCATGAATTTGGGAACCACGTATTTCACTGAACCACGCAGGTTCCAAAACCAAGCTTCCTGATGCAACCAGACATGCCCACAAATCCAGGGTAACTGCGGGAGCATGATGGAGACTTTATGTGCACCCATAGTTACTGCACCCAGTTTTCACTACTGCATACTGAAAACCAATGGGAAATTCATATTGGAATCCAGAGTAAGTTATTCTTACACCAGAGCAAGGACTCTCCGTAGTTACTCTGGATTTTGCCCATATTCTCTGGTCACATCTGGGAGGCTTTTTGACTCCTCAGAAGATCTCCGGATGCAACCAGTGAACATCTTAAGTAACACTGGAAAGTCTTGTACAGATCTACCCACAGATCCTGTTATCCACTGATTTCTGCATCCACAGTTATTCTGAATCAGTTGGATGGTATTCTTGTGATGATGATGATGATGATGATGATAATGATTGAAAAAATGGTTATGAATTTATAGTTGTTCATTTTAAAAACACCCAACATTTTTTTAAAGATGCAACCTTACAATGAGGGCTTTACTGGTTGATTTTTTTAAACTCATGGGCAATGGGAAAATTGGAATGTCATTTCTTGATTTCTTGGGCTTTGAAATCCCCCTCTCTTCCTCTCTCTCTTTCTCTCTCCTTCTTCCTCTTCCACACATATGGCAAGACCTTGACCCCCTCTCTTTCTATCTCTCTCTTTCCCTCTCTTCCTTTTACACACATATGGCAAGACCTTGCCCCCCTCTCTTCTCTTCCACACATATGGCAAGATCTTGCCCCCCTCTCCCTTCCCTACTTTTACACACATATGGAAAGACCCTGACCCCCTCTCTTTCTATCTCTCTATTTCTCTTTCCTCCTTTTACACACATCTCGGCCCCATTTGGAAAGATGTCGGTTTCATCTTGTTATTGATTAAGAGGGGTCCTTTAAAAAAAAGTTGGTTGATTTCTTTGCAAAGTGTTTCAAGATGCTTGCATGGAAGATGTCAGAAACGGCTGGAAAAGAAACTATAGGGTGGGGGAGTTAGCATTTTTCCTTTCCAAAAGATAGGAAAAGCTACATTAGGCTTTCCTTTCCAGAGGGCTAAATTAGGGCACAATCCAGAGTAACTACGGGGAGTCCTTGCTCCGGAAGGTACCAATTTACTCTGGATTGCAATATGAATTTCCCATAGGTTTTCACTAGGTGGTGTCGTAACTACGGGTGCACGTAATGTCTCTTACATGCTCCCGTAGTTATTCTGGATTGTAGGGTTAGTCTGTCCAATTATCCTATGGAACTCCTTGCCACAGGATGGCATCTGACCTAGATACCTTTCAAAGGAAGATATGAATAGATTTAGAAAAATAAGTCCATTGGCCGAAATGGAAAGCCATCTTGCTGATAGGTTACAAGCATTCAGAAGTTTCATGCAGGGGTATCTGATGTTGTTGAGTTAGTGTTACTGTAACTTAATAGTCAGAAGAGAGGGATGCTGTGATGTATTGGAAGGAGGGGTGCTATATATGGTGTGGCTAGGCACTGCTGGGCACCAGTGGTCATTGGCATCACTGGGCAACGACAGGCACCAGGCACTGGAAGGTATGAGGGGACATTGGTGCTCAGCAGTGGACACCAGCAGCAGTGATGGGCTCCAGCAGGTTCGCACCTGCTCTATAAAACTGGTTGTTAACAAGAGATAGGACATATAAAGTTTAAAAATAGCCATTTAAAAGTGGCTGCCAGATGGGCATAGAACCTATTGTTAATTTCTTTGAATCCCATCATTGACCAGCAGGCATCCATGCCAATCACCAGGCATCTCTATCAGGCACTAATGGGCTACACAGGGCACCACCATGAGGTAGGCAGTGGGTACCAGTAGGAACTACCATGCAGTGGACAGCACCAGGTACCTGACACCCCCACTGGGCACCAGCAGGCATGTCAGATGTTGCCCATCTGACAGTGGGCATCAGGCACTAGTGGGCAGCAGGCACCACCGGGCACTTGGCATCCCTACCAGGCACCGGCACCCAGCACTACCTTTAGTCAGCAGCACCAACAGTCATCCCTGGTAGGCACATCACAACACCAGGCACTACTGCACAGTGGACACCAACAAGCATCCCTACTAGGCATCATTAGGCACCACCACACAGTGGCAGTGGGTAGCAGACAGCACCAGGCACGACTGGACATCCTTACTGGGCACCAGCGAGCAACACTAGGCAGCAGTCACTGTTGGGCACCATTGGGCATCAAATCAGTTGTTAGTGGTTCCTAGCATCACAGAAGGAATATGTTTCCCAAATTTCATGCTTCTCAGGCCAGAGGTTGGGCTGGATGTTGATCAGTCAGTCTTCAATATTAAGTATAGGGCCAAAAAGAGGTTGCACACCTTTCACCCTCTTAGTGGTTAAAATTTAAAAAAATTGGTTCTTGGTGGCTGCTCACATCACATCTCAAAGTGGCAGTGCGTTGATGAATCAGTGATTCTTCAATGTGAAGTATAGAATGAAAACATGTTGCACTCCTTTCAACCCCTTCCAGTTTGAATTTCCCAAAATTGGTTCTTGATGGATGCCTAAATCATGAAAGGAACACCTTTCCCAAATTTCATGCTTCGAGGTCTGGTGGTTTTGGCTGGGTGTTGGTGAGTGAGTGAGTGAGTGAGTCAGTGACATTTCAATTATAAATAGATAGATATAAGTAGGTAGATAGGTAGATAGATAGGTAGGTAGTTGGTATATAAGTAGGTAGGTAAGTTGGATGTATTGATTTACATATGTATGTATGTATATAAAAAAAGCGGGCCTCCATCAGTCTTGGAAGACTATGGTATCGTGCTTGGCACTGCATACGCTACATGCAAAGCACAAAAGCCTGGGTTGGATTGTTATGGAGGATAGGCTATTACCCAAACAGCAAATCCCCCCTCTCCACACCACTGAATTAGTCCAATGGAAAGGCAGAGCCAATACGATTGGATCCAGCTGGCGTTGCAGAGCTGGGCTAAGGACAGGAGCTCACCCTGTCTTGTGGGGCCGACCCGGGTCTCGAACCCAGGCCTGCTGGTTAACAGGCACAGCGTCTTACTGCTTGCGCCACCCACAGCCCTGTGGTATGTACATATGTATGTATATGTGTATGTATGTATATATGTATGTATGTTCGTTCCTTTGGCTTGATCTAGCAAGATTCTCCAGATGTTCTTATGACAGGAAACTCAACTTTGAATCCCCTTATTTGGGAAGAGTAGGGTGGTGACCTTCCATAGCAAAGGGCTTAAAAGGCCTTCCTGTGCCCGTTTTGCTGTTTTGCCTGCTACCACTAGGTTGCCCGTTTTGCCATGTGGTAGGAATTGGGTGCTCCAAAGCGGAGGTGCCTCTTGGCACCCTCGCCGAAGGTTAAAACAGCAAAATATGAAATAGCAATTCCTCCCTTACTTGCATTGCTCAGCTGCCATAAATGGGAACAGATGCTTCGGCCCCGACTGTATCTGCTTTCAATTCATGTCCGAGTAGCGGGGCTATGGAATGAGATCATCGTCAGTGGGGTTGGGAAGGGAAAAGGGGAAAAAACAGGAAAATTTAAAAAATTCTACAAAACATGATGAATTATAGAGCAAAATAAAAATGCAAATAAATTAAATAAATAAATGTGTTTTCCCTCTTTTCCAAACTCTGAGTAGTTGGCTGGAACTTGTTACTAAACTTGTATACTCAGAATAATAAGTTCTCAACCTATATCCCTGATATCCTAAACAGGTAGGGCAGAGATACTGTATTTATTAATGCGCCATCAAATCTAATGAGCCATCAAATCTAATGTGCACATTATACTTATAATCAGTATTATTAATGCACCATCAAATCTAATTAACCATCGAATCTAATGGTCCGGAATCTAACGGTCCAGAAGCTGCAATTAGTCCAGAATGCGGCGGCCCGTGTGGTTGCTGGGGCTTGTCGGTTCGACTCTGTCAGGCCGCTGCTTCAGCGACTACACTGGCTGCCCATTCATTTCCGGGCTGAATTCAAAGTGCTGGTCCTGACCTTTAAAGCCCTAAATGGCTCGGGTCCAGGGTATCTGAGGGACCGCCTTCTTCTGTACAATCCGACCTGTCACCTAAGGTCATCTGAGGGGGCCCTACTGACTGTGCTGCCAGTTAGAGGTGTGAGAGGTGTGGCGGCCAGATATAGGGCCTTCTCGGTGGTGGCACCCCGGCTTTGGAACTCCCTCCCCTTTGAACTGAGAAAAGCTCCCTCATTACAGAGTTTAAGGTGGAGCCTTAAAACCTTCTATTTTAAAAAAAGCATTTTAAATGGGGCAGAGGTGGGGGGACAGTTGTTTTTATTGTTTTTTTTTACTGTTTTTAACAAATATTTTTAATCTGCATGTTTTTTATTCAATTTAATTGTATTTTAATTATATTTTAATGGTGTTTTAATCTTTATTTATGAGCTATTTGAACTTGGGTTCCCCCTTGCGGGAGAGGAAAGGCAGGATACAAATTGATTAAATAAAATAAATAATTAATGCACACCCTGATTTTGGAGACTGGATGTGGCTGAAAAGGGTGAGCATTAGATTTGAGTAAATACAGTAGATTCTGTGCTTGGAAACCTGGTCGTGTGCTGGTGATATAGACAATGCAGAACTATAAGGGCCAATGGTCTGATCCTGCATCCCTGGTATCTTCGCCAAGTAGGGTAGAGATAGTTTTCCTGCCCGGAAAAACTGGACATCTGCTGGCAACGTAAATCTTGCCAAGCTATATGGATCAATGATCTGATCCGGCACATGTGATTCGCACATTTCAATGGGGTACAAAATATCTGGGGGTTGTTGTAAGACTATGATGGAGTCCAGTATTAAAGGCATGTTGATCTGAAGAATTTCCCTGGTGCAGCCCTCCCATCCCTGCCCACCAGCCTGGTTTTAATTAACCCTCCTTTCCCCTCTTTTATGAGCTCAGCTCCAAAGTCAGACATCAATCGGGAGGCCCCTTCTTCTGAAGTTTTCCTGCTCTGCTGGGCCCTTGGAAGAAAAGCCTCGGCCTCCTCTATATAATGTGAACCAGCCCCGAGATGTTGACTTAGTCTGGTCCGCTGCCAAGCGAGAGAGGTGAAAATGGAGGGTGAGGATCAAGTTGCGGAGCCCATTTGTGGACCAGAGGAGTGATGGAGGCAGAACTGTTAATGGTTTCCCATTAAGAGCTGCTCTGTCGGGTGGTTTCAGTCTTTGTGAGTTTCCAGTCCAAAACCAATAAAACCAACATTTCCAGTCCAAATCCCAATTAAACTCAGGTTGACCATATGTTATAACCCAAAAAATGTAGGATATCCAAGAAAAATGTAGGACAGAATAAAAGCTAAAAACACTCAAATTTGTATTGCTTACATGTGATTAATTTAAACTAAGTTCTTTATTATTACATTTTATTACATTATTACATTTTAAAACTATTGAATCTAATTTATTACATAGTAGTGGAATGTACCCATTGTCGTGGGTATACAATTTCAAGTATATTTGTGGCCCTGGGCACTGGGTGGTGGACACCGGATGGCAGGCACCATTGGGCAGCAGACACCACTGAGGACAACCATGCAGTGGGCAGTGGGCACCAGCAGGCACCACCAGGTAGCAAGCACCACTGGGCACTGGCAGGCATCTGGCATCTCTCTACTAGACAGCAGGCACCACCAGGTGGTGGCCACCACTGGGCACCAGTAGTCACTACCAGGAAGTGGGCATCAGTGGGCATTTGGCACCAGGGATCCTTACAGGGCACTCCTATTATGCACTCCTACTGTGCACCATTGTGTAATGTATAGTGGGCACCACCATGCAGTGGAAAGCACACACCAGTGGGCACCAATAGGCACCACCAGGTTGTGGGCACCACTGGGCACTGGGCACCACCAAGCAATTGACACAATTGGGCACCTGTGGGCAGCAAGCAAGTGGGCAGCACCAGTGGGCAGCAAGGGCACCAGTGGGCAGCAAGAACCTCTACCAGGCACTGGGCACCCACACTGGGCAACACTGCATGCCATACACAAGCACTATGCCCAGGCACCGCATGCCTGGGCACCACCACCACCATGCACAAGCCACCACCAAGCATCCCTTCTGGGCATTAGTGGGCAGCACCAGCAGGCACCACCAGGTACCAGAAGGCTACATTCTACCCATTTACAAGGAAAAGGGAGACTTGGGAGTTTTTTTCCCAGGACACAAGGCTTAAAAAGAGGACACGTCCTGGGGAAAAACAGGACATATGGTTACCCTATGGTTGAATTACCCTATGGTTAAATGAAACCAAAAAGGGTGGGGTGTCTGTGGCTGAGAGTGGCAGACCGGCCCATAAATAAAGGGATTATAGGGTGACTTGGCAAGCTTGGCAGGGCCAGGAGGCAGAAGTTGCCTTTGAAGAGCATCCCAAATTTTTGGCATCTCCGGTTCAAGGTGGGGGCGACATGTCGCTTTGATGACGGGCCACACTTGTGTACCACGGCGCTGTGGTTGAAAAATCAATGCTCTAGTTCCTCTAAAAAGTTTGGGAACCACTTTTAATGACCTGGGGGTGCCACAAAAGTCACCTCCCCCCAAAAAGTCACAAAAGGGTGCCACTCCTGGGAGCTGGCCAGTGCACAGACATGCATCAACTTCTTGGAAACGGGGCTGCATGAGTTGTTCTGGCCTAAATTGGTTAGGATTGTGCCGTAAGTCTTTCCAAAGCAAGGTGTAATTCAATGGACCAGCCAAGAACTGAATCAGTAGCTGCAATACCTCTCCCTGACCAGCTGTGGTGGCAGTGCTCAAGGACAGTGTAAAACAAGCAAGTGGCTCCCTCTCCTGGAGAGCTATCATAGTGACATGGAAAATAAAGCCCATGCATCTGGCTTGGTTGAGACCCTTGGGGACATATGGCATTAGGGTTGCCATACGTCCCGAAAAACTGGGACAATCCCAGTTTTGGGGAATTCTGTTCATCGTGACAAATGAGTGAGAGGGTCCTATCCCGATTTTGTGGAAGAGAATTATGGCAACCCTATATGGGGAGGAGAATTATGGCAACCCTATAGGAGGATGAAGACCTTGGAGGGCAGCCATTGTCTTTCCATGATAGCCACAGCCAAGTGTCTGTTTCCGATCAATCTACGTTCTATTTTTAAGCTGCCTTTCAGCGATTAATTCCACAGATTAATCCATTAATGGGTTTGGCCTTAATTGACTAGGGATAGGGGAAGAATTTGTTGCCATTATGGGGAAGGGAATAAGATGCCGGATCTGATATTTACTGAAGAATTCATCCATCCAGCTCCTTTAATTAGCTGACCTAATACAGGGAAAACAATGCTTTGAAAGAGCCCATATGACAAAAGTTATATGGGGAACAATGCGGTCCTAATTAGGCTACATCTGCCTTCTTTCTCTTTCTTCCCGAGAAGTCTCGACCTATTTTATTTTTGTTAACTTCCTGGAGCAGATGAAGTCGCAGGAGACACGAGTGATTACGGGGTTGAGATTCACCTCCGCCAGAGTTTCCATGCTCTCCCCATGCGCGGCGAACCAGGGGGGATCCTTAATCACAGGTGACAAGCTATTGTCTTGATCCCAACTCTGCAAGACAGATGCTCTGGGGAAAATTCTCCCCTGGCAGAGCCTGGGCAGAGCGACACCCGATGCCAAGGTGTACAACTCTGTTTCTTCAACTCGGCCAGCTTGGCCAAGACGAAAATTGAGGTCAAGGCCAGTTTCTGTAATTTATTCATCGAGGACTAGCTAAGTGGCATAGCTAGTGGGGTGTAGAGCCTACACAGTTCTTGTAGGGTGTAACCCAGGATGGGAAGTGGGGAGTAACATGTTTGGGTAGCTGGAGAGGGTCCTGCGAGCCTGGGTAGGATTAATAGTGGCTCCCCAGTCTCATACTTTATCTTTTGGGATCATAGCACCAAAAAGGTTGAAAATCATTAGTGTATACCAGTGGTCTTCAAAGTGGAGGATGGGATCCCTTCAGGGTTAGCAACCTCAGGTCAAAGTGGTCACCAGGGGATGGGATCCATCATCTTGCAATCTGGCACTGGCCTATCCTGGGACTAAATCTCATGGAACACAATGGGACTTACTTCCAAGTAGACCCGGAGGAGCATCCCAGTATGTTTGAAAGATGGTCCTGGACAGATTTTTTAATTTTAAAGGGTGTCCCAGGTTGAAATGCTAGGATTCCACTGGTGTAGACAGTACTGGATTTCCAATCCGATCCACATTTTCCTGGAATTAAACCTCATGGACCAATAAGTCAATAAGACATTGACTTCTGAGTTGATGTGCATAGGCTTAGGCTCTGGGTTAGGTTAAACCACAGCACAATCCTATTCTTGCCTACTAAGAAATAAATCCCATTGTATTTAATGGGGCTTACCCCCAGGAAAATGTGTTTAGGATTGCGCAATGATTTTCAATCTTTTTTGATATGGCACAAAAATTGTCAAGCCACAGTGACAATTGACCAATGGTGTGCCATGTCTTTGACCAATGACAAGGCACACCATGCTGCAGGAAGGGGGCTTAAATGCCCCAATCAAATCCCCAAATCCTGCCGGACCATCTGCGCCATACCAGTGTGCCACGGCATGGTGGTTGAAAATCACTGGGTTAACCGATACCATGATGCAGAGTCATAATAAAGCATCATAAAGCACAATCCTAACTATGGGCAAAATCCAGAGTAACTATGGGGAGTCCTTGCTCTGGTATAAGAACAACTTACTCTGGATTGCAATATGAATTTCCCATAGGTTTTTCACTAGGTGGTGCAGTAACTATGGATGCACATAAACCCTACAATCCAGAGTAACTACGGGAGCACGTAAGAGACTTTATATGTACCCGTAGTTACTGCACCACCTAGTGAAAACCAATGGGAAATTCATATTGCAATCCAGAGCAAATTGTTCTTGCACCAGAGCAAGGACTCCCTGTAGTTACTCTGGATTGCGCCGAAAGTCTCTTACGTGTTCTCATAGTTACTCTGGGTTTGGGGGTATGGCTACTCAAAAATAAGCCCCATTGTGTTCAATGGGTCTCACTCTCAGGATAGTGTCTTTAGAATTGCAGCAATAATCAAGTATCAATTTTATTAATAGTGTGCATAGAGTAAAAACAGAGGTTGCTGAAATTGAGAAAGGTTTTTAATGTCTACGTTGGAGGAGGGAGAGGAAAAAATGGGCTGATGGTTCCAGTGAATGCCACAGATTGATTTCATGTCCTTCCGAGACAGGCTACTGGCAGTGATTTATCTGTTTCAATGGGTGTCTGGCCTTTTTCTGACCGTGGACGATCCACGTGCCCTTTAATCTCCCAAACCTGTCTTTCTCATCGTTCGCAAACAGCGTGAACACCAGCTGGAGACATGGTGTGATGCTTTTGATTGAAAACCCATGTACCGTTTCTCCGGTGCAGGTGGATGGTTTTACAAGAGGCCAAGATTCCCGATTTGGGGTATCTCGAAAGGTTTGGACGTCTCCAAAAAAATGTGCCCCAGGATGAAAAACTCACCAATGTGGCATTCCAGTGGGTTTTATCTTTGGGGAGGTGATAGATTCAAAATAGAGGGGTAGGATATAGGATGTTAGATCTGCCCCCCAATCCATTTTGGACCACATGTCAGCAGTGATGTGTCCAAATTCCTAACACGAGTCTCTATCCTCAAGTTGACCATCATGTTGACCTGTTAGATCTTTCCCCCATCCATTTTGGGCCACATGTCAGCAGTGATGTGTCCAAATTCCTAACTTGAGTCTCTACCCTCAAGTTGACCATCAGGTTGACCATCAAGTTGACCTGTTAGATCTTTCCCCAATCCATTTTGGGCCACATGGCAGCAGTGATGTTCTCAAATTCCTGACACAAAGGCTGTAATCCTAACCACACTTTCCTGGAGACAGTACTATTGAACACAATGGGACTTACGTCTGAGTAGACGTTTAGATCCTGTTTAGGATTGCTCTATAGTCTCAATTCTCAAGTTGAGTCTCAAGTCCCTGCTCAACTTCTCAAGTCTCTTAAATGAGCCTGCCTAGGAAACGTGGAGCACAAACCTAACCATTATGAACCATTATGTTCAATGGGTCTTACGCCCAGGAAAGTGTTTTTCACTAGATTGCAGCCAGTGGCATAGCTAGAAGGGGTGGAACTTTGGTCAAGGAGGGGGCACACAAGAGGGCCAATACCTTTGGAACCACTCCAGGTGGGGAGAGCAAAATGAAGCTCCAGGCCCCAAAAAGGCTCCAAAGGGCCCCTAACATGCTTCTTCCAAGAAGCTTCATCCCCCTATAGCTATGACACTGGAAGCCATAGATCAGCTGCACATGGAGGTTCTTCCTCAAATTCTTCTTCAAATTCCACCTTTTCACATGACCTTTGGGGTATCCTAGTAATTCCCATACTTTTTTGACTAACAGCCTTCTGGATCGTTTACCCCAACCCCGTTAGTACTACATTTTTGATATGGTGGCAGATCTTTCACAAGAATTCCACATCTCCCATGGCTGGTTTCTGCACATCACAGGGAGCCACGGTTCATGGTTCGAGAAACCCACTTGGCTATCCCCTTAATAGCCATCCTTCCCAACTGTAACCAAGGTTTAAGTATGCGTAATAAGGATTTGCTACAAGTGATCCCCCCTTTTCCCTCCCATCGTTCCTCTGTTGTCAGCAGAGCCCCTGATCATTATTTCGGCACATGATAGAGGAGCATTCCTGCGGAGATGAGTAAAAATGGCAAATCCGCTTTCTTTCTGGGTTTTCGCTTTCACGGCTGTCGAATCGTAATAAGTGCGGAACAAAGCAAGTCAGTCGGACCAGGGGATTTTAATAAACAGGGTCTTCAAGGGACCCAGACTTCACGGCTCGGTCAGGGCATCCTTTGATTTATCATCCGTGACCCCTGCGCAATCAGGATTAAGTTGGGATCATACCATGTCAGAGCTTTTAAATGAAAAAAGTCTGATTAGCTGTCAAGAGCGAGAATCTGGACTGTCGTGGTAATGAGCGGAAGCCGTAGGTGAGACCAGAACTGGTGGGATCTGGAGGTAGAGTTTAAATTGCGGCTTTGACACAAACTCACTAAGGGCAAAATCCAGAGTAATTACGGGGAGTCCTTGCTCTGGTGTAAGAACAATTTACTCTGGATATCAATATGAATTTCCCATAGGTTTTCACCAGATGGTGCAGTAACTATGGGTGCATGAAATGTCTCTTACATGTTCCTGTAGTTACTCTGGATTTGGGGGGTAAGTGCGGAGCCAGTTATGGGCCATTGCAAGGACCAGAATTCCAGTTCCTGATAATTTTTGAGGTTCTTGATAATTAATTCTTTTTAGTTTAAAGAAAGCAAGTTGCTAGTCCATATGGTGATGATCGGTGGGTGGCCCCCCATTCCAATCCAGACTGCGCTCTGAGCTAACCTTTGTGCTGGCTCCATAGAATACATTCCTAATCAAATCTACTCAAAAGTAAGACCCATTGTGTTCAATGGGTCTTACTCCCTGGAGCATGTCTTTAGGTTCGCAGCCTAATAGCACAATCCTAACCATGCCTACTCAAAAGTCCACCCCATTGTGTTCAATGGGTCTTACTCCCTGGGAAGTGTCTTTAGGATTTCAGCCTTTCTCCCTGGAAAGTGTCTTTAGGTTTGCAGCCTAATAACGCAATCCTAACCATGTCTACCCAGAAGTAAGCCCTATTGTGTTCAATGGGTCTTACTCCCAGGAATGTGTCTTTAGGAGGGCAGACTAAATGTCCCAAATATCTCATTAAGGCTGCAATCCTATATACATTTTCCTGGGAGTAATCCCCATTGAACAAAATAGGATTTACTTCTGAGTAGATATGCATAGGATTGTGCTGTAAGGCTTGTTTGTGCTGAGTCAGCTAGGCTTGCGTCAGTGCCTATGCTGGTCCAGGTGGGCCATATCCAGACCCTTTACAGGCCCAACAAGATATGATTAGGGCTTGCAGTGTTGGGGTGAAAAGTATTCCAGACATTTTTGGGCAGGGGACGTTTTTGCAGGAGGACGTTGCAATGATTTATTTATTTATTTATTTATTTATTTACTTACTTACTTACTTACTTACTTACTTACTTACTTACTTACTTACTTACTTGATTTGATTTATATCCCACCTTTCTTCCTAAGAAGGGTACCCAAGTGGCTAGCCATTCTTCCAAATGGTTGGGCCTTGCCAATTCTCTCCGGGCTACCTGGAGGGCTCCTTTTTGGGAGTTGAAATGCTCAGGTGAGGCTGTGCCTCACCTGCCTCCGATAACTTCATGTCCTGACGTCATTCTTATAAATTATGTTCCAATGAAGAAAGGAAAGGGATAAAATTTCTCTCTGAGGAATACTGGAGATAGTGGGGGTGTTGAAAAAATATGCGCTCTTAATGCACATATAGGTTCATCATTGAGTAATAGAACTGGATCTATTGTTGAGCGCACAATTTTTGGCCGGGTGGTAACGGAGGCAAGAAAAACTGGGACCAAAACCCATCAATGGGGTTTCGCTGGCAAGCCTTCCATCCTGCAGATGTTTCTTCCAGGCTTTATTCTATTTTTATTGCATATTTTCCCCTCTATCTCTTAATGGCAGTTGCCTCATTTGGGAGGAAACAAATTCCAACCCTCTCATTCTCGGGTATGAATTAAATATGAAGGTGCATCACCTTAAATTATCATTCCGAAGTTGCGGTGCTCTCAACACTATTTCTTTCCATCTCCCCCACCCCCACCCACTTTGCCTGGGTGAAGAAAACATCTTGGTTTATTGCTTTTCCCCGCCACGTCCCACACGTGTACAACCGTGGATGGGCGCCAACGCTTTGGCACGGCATGGCCGCGACGGAATGCTAATAGGGTTCGTCGATGATCATTGAGGAACTGGGACCAGCCAATCTTAGAATTAAAAATTAGCAGCAAATTATTATTCTCGTTCCTGAGCATCGGAGAGGAAATGCATGGTTTGATCACTGCAGGCAGTGATACTTCGAGATGAATTTTATAGGGGGCAGTGGTGTCACTGAAGTTTGCATTACCCAGTGTGGGATGCCATTATGTGACCCCCATGATGGATCTCCCCCCATGCGGTGGGCAATGCAACACCCTGAGTTCTGAGAAGCATGCCATAGTCTAGCAGTGCGCTTTCAACTCCCCACATGTGTCTAATATTTTGTATAAGCAGATACTGATGAACACTTAATATAACCTGACCTTATACACAACCCACCCCTTATCTGCAGTGAACAGATGGTAAAGTCAGGCTATACTCATGTGCCAGTGTTTTAATGCAGCTGTGTGGCAGTGCAAAACTGGGGCTGCCTGGTGGCTGACTGGCACGCTGATGTTCTCGCTGGTTCCACATCGTGCTATGGCATGAATATGGGAGAGATGGTGTTGCGCATAGGGAACAAGCAATATGCCATGCATCAAATCCTTGGATCTAGCAAGGATATTTCTAAAAAAAAAAAAAAAGCAGATCCAAGATTTGGAGGGTGGGAAGCAAAGGTTTAAGTAGGGTGCAACCTGAAGGGCACCTGTTCCTAGCAGGTGCAGCGAGGGGGGACATACTGGTATATATGTGCACCAAGGGGGGCACTTATATGTCAATATACAGTGGTGCCTAGGTTTACTAGCATAATTCATTCTGGAAGCAGCTTGTAATCCAAAACACTTGTATATCAAAGGAAATTTTCCTAGAAGAAATAATGGAAACTCCGATGATTTGTTCCACAATCCAAAAATAGTCATATAAAATAATTACAATACTATAATACAAAATAATTAAAAAATACAAAATTTAAAGGAAAAAATATACATATTAACCTGCACTTAGGGAAAAATCCTATGTCTACTCAGAAGTCCTATTGTGTTCAATTGATCTTACTCTTAGGAAAGTGTACTTAGGATTGCAGCCTTACCCTACAATCCAGAGTAACTACAGGAGCACGTAAGAGACATTACTTGCACCCGTAGTTACTGCACCACCTAATGAAAACCTTTGGGAAATTCATATTGCAATCCACAGCAAATTGTTCTTACACCAGAACAAGGATTTCCCGTAGTTACTCTGGATTGTGCCATAAGTCTCTCAGGTCTCTCAGGCTGCAATCTGCGCCCTTGCACAGGAATGAGCCCCACTGATTGTAATGGGGCTTACTTTATAGTAAACATGCAACACTTGGAGCACAATCCTAACCATGTCTACTCAAAAGTAAGCCCCATTGTATTCAATGGCTCTTACACCCAGGAAAATGTCTTCATAAATATATGGCAGCACCCAATTATTTTTTGAGTTTCTTAGGCTTCTGGGTCTCTTAGGCTGCTTTCCCTTGCCCTCTTGCATAGGAGTGAGCCCCACTGAATATAATAAGCCTCCTTCAGAGTAGACCACCGCTGCGCTTGCCTCAATCTTGACGCAGGCGGAGTCACATCCTGAAAAGGATGCAACTCCGCCTGCGTCAAGATTGATGCAAGAGCAGTCGCGTCCTGAAGAGGACTGAAGAGGACACAACTGCATCCTGAAGAGGACACGACCGCATTTGCGCCAACCTTGGCGCAGGCGCAGTTGCATCCTGAAGAGGACACAACTGCGCCTGTGTCAACTGCGTCAACTGTGCCTGCGCCTACGTGTGCACCAAGGTTGTCGCATGCGCAGTACGCCAGGGTTGGGGTTGCCCCTTGCCCCACCCGTAGCCCTGCCCCTAGCCCCGCCCCCAGCCCCACCCCCTGATCCCGCCTGGCCCACCTACTTCCAGCGAACCAGTTGTTGGGTTGGGCCAGGCCCATCCCTGCTTAGCATGCATGCTTGTTAAGTGAAGCGGAACTTGTTATGTGAAGCAAGATTTCTTGGAAATTTATGCTTGTTATGTGAGGCACTTGTTATGAGAGGTACCACTGTATATGATTTCTTCATGTACATATAGAGATTTCTTCAGAGTCCTGGTCCTTCTTTGTTAATTTCTGTTTTACTTTTACCTTCAGGGACAGTGGGACGTGGAGCACTGGAAAACATCCAGAAATTTTCCTCCCTTCCAACATATCTACCTGTAAAATATCAGATCCTCAGCGCTGAGACCACTTTTGTCCTCAAGGAAGCCAACCAAGACTTCATGAAGAACTCCAGCCTGCAATCACGGATGGAGACTTTCTTCACCTACAAGGCCAAGAAGACTCCCATGATCAATGCTAGCTACGGGCCGTTCTCGGCAGAGCAAACCGTGCCCCCGGACCTCCTCCAAACCTCCACCCTTTTGGGATCCACCAACAAGTTTACATTTAACTGGAAGCTCAAAGCCTACGTCATGAGCGAGAAAGTCTACCTGAGCAGACCCAAAGTCCAAATCCTTTTCTACATCGTGGGGAGAGATTGGGATGACTATAGTACTACGGAACAGTTACCGTGTTTACGTGTCTTTGCTTTCTGGGAGACCAGGGAGGTTCGGGGCAGCTGCAGGTTAAAAGGAGATCTTGGGTTGTGCGTGGCTGACCTAGAACTTCAACCCTCCTGGTTTAACCCACCGACGGTGGTCACTGGCCGCAAGAAACCAACTGATCAGACAAATAGAAGCTCCGTTGAGTTGTACTACACCATCCAACCAGGGGATGAGAAAGGGGAGTGTTTCACCGAAGACATAAGGAAGGGCAATGCCATCCGGCCAGGGAAGGAAGGGGCAGGGGAGACCGTGTCCCATTTGCAGAGGATCGGATCGGTCAGCCTCTATCGGACCCCGGAACACTCTCAGCTGACTGAGTTGTGGCTAGACAGCAATGTGGTAATCTGGTTGCCATCAAAGCCCATCAAGCAAGGGGAAGTTGTGAGCGCCTCTGTGACCATCGCCAACAATGTCACAGTGGACCAGTTCATCCTGAGGTATGGTTGGGTTCTATTTATTTATTTATTTATTTATTTATTCATTCATACATACATACATACATACATACCCCCTCTTTCTTCCCAAAAGGGAACTCAAGGCGGCTAAGGTTAATGGTGTGTTATTGGACTTTGATGGTATGTACGTAGTTGACCCAGCTGGTTCTTTGAGTCTGGCCCTACAATCCAGAGTAACTATGGGAGCACATAAGAGACATTATGTGTATCTGTAGTTACTGCACCATCTAGTGAAAACCTATGGGTAATTCATATTGCAATCCGCAGCAAATTGTTCTTACACCAGAGCAAAGACTCCCTGTAGTTACTCTGGATTGTGCCCTTAGATACCCCCAAGACAGTAGTATATTATAACTATATTATATTACTATTGTATAGTAATATGTGGAGAGTCCTCTTTGGTTACCCAGGGTGGTAATGTGTGGTGTCAGCCTCCCCCCATCAGCTCTTCTGATGTTATTATGAGCTGGGAACTAGTTGATGCTCCATAGGGACAATGTTGTAGTTTATTGGAACAGTATGCACTTTCCATGCTTCAACGCTTGGCATCTCCAGAAAGTTGCCCATCAGTGATGTCATTACAAGATGGAGTAAAAGGGGCACTATGTACAGAAGGCGTTGCTTGGTTGATCAAGTATGTGCAGAAATATGTGCTACTAGTTCCTTAGATAGTGTTTCAAATGGGTTTGTGTTTCCCTTTGATTGATAATATTCCTCCAACAGCAAGAACACCAGGAACAAAAGGGGTTTTGGTGGCACACAAATCTCATGGGATTTGCGCAATTGCAGCACCCAAGTCTTGCAAGGTTCAAAATAGCGGTACCTAAATTTTGTGAGATCTTATAAGATCCAAGATGATGGTACCCAAAAAACCATTTGGACTTCATGCAAGGTCCAAAATAGTGATACCTACATTTGGTGAGATCTTACAAGATCCAAGACGATGGTACCCAAATATCCCAAAGTCCAAGATGGCAGCACTGAAATCGCTGAAGATTTATGTGGTGCCATGTGATCCAAGATGGTGGTACCTGGGAGGACTGGTAGAAAGGGCAACTGGGAAAATCCATGTTGGTGCACATTGGTACCAAGCGCACCGCGGTTCCACGGCACCCACTTTGGGAATCACCATCTTATACAAAAAAGTATCCAATGTCCATCATTCCTGTTTTGGGGACTCTAAAAAACCACTTTTTGATGTTCAACTGGTGGATCGTCACATCCAAAACATTTTCCTGGGATGCAATGGTTCATAAGATGATTCCTCACCTTCCTCCTCCCCTTTGGAACAGCAAACTTTGAGTAATGAAGACTTCCTCGATGCAGTAAGATTCCCATCAGCGTTCCCCAGCTCGGGTAATCACACCACAGATATACAAGATCTATGAGTAATAAATGGCCATAAGGGCATTACATAAATCTCCTTATGTTTGAAAAGGATAAATGTAAGGCTAACATCTCATAACTTAGCGGTGTTGTTAGCTATAAATAACGGGATGGGGGAGCGAGATGCCTGCCATCTCACTACATGTGTGAAGGATGGCAAGGCACGGTGGGATCTCTGGCTTGTCAAGGATATGAAAAGATGATTTAGAGAAACTATACAAATCTATATGCTTGCGTTGAGCTACTTAACTTATTTACTCAAATCTAATGTACCATCAAATCTAATGCGCATCCGGATTTTAAAAGGATTGAGATTTTAAAAATGTTTACTGGCAATTGTAATGCATAGCTGCAAAATTCAATTTTCAGAGGTGTAAAATTCAGTGTTATTGAATACACCAATTACAATAATTATATGACATTAAATTTATGTTTTGATTTTTACATGAATGCACTACTTTATATAACAATGAGTTCATGTTACATTTTTATTACAATATAGTAACAGTAAACTGTTAAACTAATCTATATTTATAGTAATACCTATAGTAATATCTATATTTATAGTACCTATATTTATAGTAATACCTATATTTATAGCTTACCTATAGTAAACAAGTGCAATCCTAATCCTAACGAATGCAATCTACTCAAAAGTAAGTCCCATTGTGTTCAATGGGTCTTCCTTCCAGGAAAGTGTCTTTAGGATTGCAGACTGGCCCTACAATCCAGAGCAACTACGGGAGCACATAAGAGACATTATGTGTATCCGTAGTTACTGTACCACCTAATGAAAACCTATGGGAAATTTATATTGCAATCCAGAGCAAATTGTTCTTACACTGGAGCAAGTGACTCCCCGTAGATGCTCTGGATTGTGCCCTTAGGCCTGATCAGGTTCCTGATCCAGGGTGACCAGATTCCTGAAACTAAAAAGGAGGACAAGGTCTTGGATTCATCTCATCCTGGCATTTCTGGTGGACAAAGGCAGGTTTGCCTACTCACAAGTAAAGCCACTTTCACTTTCCCATAGGGCTCAATGCATATTTTTTATTTTTAGTTTTTTGGCCATAACTTTTGACAGGAAGGAGGTATTTCAAAACTGATTTCTGCGATGGATTGTGCTCTTCAATACAAATCCAATGACATATGACATGTTGGGGGTACTGCACACATTTGCAAAGTTCCAAAATGAAGCAAAAATGGAGGATAATGAAGCCTTTTCGGAGGACACCCAGACAAAGGGCTAAAAAAGCTGTCATATGATCATCCTGTGCAAACCTCCTGCTGGGGTTAGGAGTAGCCCGTTCAAATTGAGAACATGATTCTTCCATGCTGTAGCTGTTAAGTTGGTTAAGTTGGTTAATTTGAGGCCAAAGAAACTCAAGAGGACTAGATCAGAGGTGACATTGAGTCGGATAAGCACACTGGATGAAGTTCGCTGGCTCAATTAGGAAGCCTGGACTATTGTTATTTGGGGGGGGGATTCCATATGTCAAAACCTGCCTCTTTTGGCCCCCCACTTTACAATAAGGTCTTTAAAAGTTTGGATTTTATCAACTAACCCCCAAATCCAGAATAAGTACGTGAGCACCTAAGAGACTTTACGTGCACCTGTAATTACTGCACCGCTTAGTGAAAACCTATGGGAAATTCATATTGGAATCCAGAGTAAGTTGTTCTTACACTGGAGCAAGGACTCAGCGTAATTACTCTGGATTTTGGCGTAAGAGTTATTAGCAGCCAATGAGTTGATTGCAGGACAATGGATGACTAGCAGGGATAATATATCCTTGAATTGTGAATGGTATAGGGGTTAAGTGTGGCAAGCAACACAGTTATACAGCTGAGCCAGCTTTCTATGTTGGTTCCTAATGAGTATTGATGAAGTGGCTCTATTCAGGGTGAGGGTTATAAGAAGCTGGAAATATTACCAGTGGATTAAGGCTGCACTCCTAAGCACACTTTCTTGTGAGTAAGCCCCACTGAACACAATGGGGCTTACTTCTGAGTAGACATGGTTAGGATTGTGTTCCATGGATCTTAATCCCAGGAATGTGTGTTTAGGTTTGTAGCCTTACTTACAGCACAATCCTAATTATGTCTACTCAGAAATTAGCCCCATTGTGTTCAATGCGTCTTACTCCCAGGAAAGTGTGCTAAGGATTGCAGCCATAGAAGACCAGTGGTAGAGCTAAAAGAGTACCAATTGCACTGGGACAAAGCTTTATGAATGGGGGGGGGGCAGCAACCTGTGCATGACAATAGTGCCCAAAATTGTGAAAGCATTGATATTTTTTTGGAATAATACCATTATATAGTATTTAATGCAGAATTTAATGCAGAATGCAATGGAACAAACCGCATCTAAATACCTCTATTCTTTCAGTTACAGCCAAATAACCAAAAAATAAAATTAAAACACAACTGCATTATGTATAGGGTGCCATATGGCCCCCCAAAACAGGGACAATCCCAATTTTGGGGGATTGTGTTCACATCCTGGCAAATGGGCCAGAGGGTCCTGTCATGATTTTGTGGAAGAGAATGATGGTAACCCTAATTATGTACCAAAAATTGGATTTTTAGAGTCATCATCATCATCATCATGTATCCTGGAGGAAAATTTATCCACTCAGTCAATACTTCCTGGCCAAAGCTGTGGGTGGTTGGTTCAAATCAATATGTGGCTTTCCTCATCTCAGAACCCAAACCTTAAATGCGCCACGTCCCATTAAACAATGTGGAAGTGAGGATAGCATTTCTTTAATTTCCTCATCTTCCCGCCCTTGTCCCGCCACCCCGGAGTGCGCACATGTGGCTTCAGACGGGGATCACATCAAATAATTCCCCTTGTGCTCTGAAATGCAAGTTCAAAGACGTGTCTCTTTTGTTAGGAAACATCTGAGCATAGAAAACTATTTCAGTGGCACTCTGAAGAGTAAAGGAACGCGGCAGCCTCAGGACCTCTTGTCTCTTATTATTTCATGTTCCATTTTTAACACACACACGTGCGCACATGTGCATGCGCAAACACAGACCTCCTGTAAAATTCCACATTAGATTCTTTTTCCCCCCTATTATGGTCAAAATAGAATTAATAGCTTGGAAGAGCTAAAAATGTTTTCAGATTTCATTAATTGATCTCCATTAATAATAATAATAATAATAATAATAATAATAATAATAATAATAATAATAATAATAATAATAATAATAATATCTCAGCCAATTGCAGAAAGCCGCTCTTCTGGGTTCAGCTAGAATTATACCCCGCTACATCACACAGTCCTAGACTCTTGGGAAGGGTCCGACTGGTGATATGAATGAAACCAGCACAAAATTGTTTGCTGTGTATTTATGTTTGATTTTCAATAAAATAATAATACAGGCATTCATATACCGCTTTTATTGGTCTTTCTGGATTCCTCCTCAGACTTTATTAAATCTACCTGTATTTACTCGAATCTAATGTGCCATCGAATCTAATGGCACATTAGATTATAAGATGGCACATTAGATTATAAGATTATAATGGCATATTATGGCACATTATTATGGCACATTAGATTATAAGACTATACACTTATATTCAAAACACCATATTTCTCAACTCTGTTTAACCATCAAATCTAATGCGCACCTGGATTTTGGAGGCTGAAAAAGGTAAGCGTTAGATTCAAATAAATATAGTATTTCTGTGAATCAGAGATGTGCGGTTCAAGGGAGGCGAGTGAGGCAGAGCCTCACCTATCCTGTCCTGTTCATGTAAAAATATCCCCTTGAAACAGTCTTACATACTCCCAAATCCAGAGTAACTACAGGAGCACGTAAGAGACTTTACCTGCACCCATAGTTACGGCACCTAGTGAAAACCTATGGGAAATTCATATTGGAATCCAGAGTAAGTTGTTCTTACACCGGAGCAAGGAGTCCTTGTAGTTACTCTGGATTTTGCCCATACAGGGTGAGATTCATGTTGGCTAAAGTGAAGATTGGCTCTCTATCTCCTGTCTACAGTGCTATATTATACAGTGCTATATTATGATCGTGCAAACCTGCATAGCACCCATGTCTGATTCAGATTCCCGTTTTACAACCCCGGCTAACTCTCTGAAAGTGAGGATGACAAAGAATATTAAAGGGAAGGCAAACCACCATGTTGGAGCTTGGCAGGCATCCCGTTTGCCTTGCACAGAGATTCCATTAGCATTAATGTGGTAAGACCTTCCCGGCGTAGGGGAAATATTTATGGGGTCTTTGGAGACCGCAGAACAAGCCTTTGTAAAGGGGGGAAAAAGTGCTGTGCCCAGTACAGCCGGGCAGATTAGGAACATATGGTTTGCAGGGTTCTGATACTGACAAAAGAGGCTGGTTTTTATGCGCCTTCTTGCTCCCATCCATCACCTCTTTCCCAAAGTGGCAGGTGAGGCCAGCCAAAAGCTTTTACTGCACTTTTTAAAGTTAGCATCGAGGATGGCTCAGCAGTCGAGGGAAATGTGAAAGTCAGATTAGGACTTGGGCACCAATCAAGCAAGTGTGGGAAAGGGAATCAGAGACCGGGTTGAATCAGTGGCATCACTAGAGGTTGTGTTGCCCGGTGCGGGAAGACGGCACATCACCCCGTAAACAGCATAGTATGGCATACAGGATGCTGGACTAATTTAGGCTGCAATCCTAAAGACACTGGGATTGAACACAAAGGGGATTACTTTTTTGTAGACATGTTTAGGATTGTACTCTATGGGGCAAAATCTGGGCAAAATACTGGGCAAAATCCAGAGTAACTATGGGGAGTCCTTGCTCCGGTGTAAGAACAACTTACTCTGGATTCCAATATGAATTTCCCATAGGTTTTCACTAGGCGGTGCAGTAACTCTGGGTGCACATAAAGTCTATTATGTTACTCTGGATTTGGGGGTAAGTGTGTCTTTGGCCTGATCCTACATTTGTCAGGGATATTCAGTGCTCACCTCCACATTAAGCAAGGACTTCCAACTCCCAAATCCTGGTTCCCTGTCTGTGCTGCATCAGGGGAGACAGGCATATAGAGGCATACATCATTCCAGCAGGCACGCAGCCCAAGCGGTTAAACACAAACACACACACACACACAGAGAGAGAGAGAGAGAGAGAGAGAGAGAGAAAACATGCCACATCCTATATTGTCATCAAACTGTCCAGTGCCAATATGTTTAATCAAGGTAAAATTCCTCCTCATTAAGTCGTGTCACTTAATTACAGCCCTGGGTGAAACCACATGATTGGCAATGATTGGGTCTCTTTAATCAACACCTGATAAATGTGGCTGAGCAGGCCTTATATATTTTTTTCTTGTTGTTGTGCCTCACATAATGGGTAAACATGACCTCTGTTTTACTCTCGTTACTTTTATTGACATTTTTAATTGGCTGCCCACATGCTGGCTTGGATGCAAATCATTAACATGTGAGAGGCTTTTAGTCTGCCTTGCTTTATACCTTCCCTTGAGGCCGTCCATGTTGGGGGTGCTACTAGAGAGCCACTTGGGGCATGATCCAGTCCCCATTTGCGTGTGTAGGAAGTGGACAGACAAACAAGTCCCGAATACACCTGCCCTGCCCTGCAATTCATTCATTCATTCATTCATTCATTCATTCATTCATTCATTCATTCATTGACAGCATATCTGGTTAGGCTGGCACAAGTCCCAAGCAGGCCAGGGGTCTCACGAAGGTGTCATGATCCTTCGGTACAACTCTTGGGAAAGTTAGGCCAGTGCACAGACATGCACCAGGTTTTCCACGTTACTGTGGGAATAGGGAGATGGGCAAGTTGTGCTGCCCCAAATGAGTTAGGGTTGCACCCTCATTCATCCATCCATCCATTCATTCCCATGCAACCGTGGGAAAGTGGAGATGGGCAGTTTTGCTGGCCTTAGTTAGGATTCTGTCCTCGTTCATTCATTCCTTCAGAACGTCCATCTCCACCTGTCTGGTCTCCCATCCAAGATGAAAACCCATGCTGATCCTTCTCAGTTTCCCCAGATAAGGCACCAGTTTAACAACCAGTGCACAGTTCCTGCCTCCAGCATCTTAGGTATTCTGGATCCAGTGTGATTCATCAAGCCATATCCTATACCTGTCTACAGTGACTAGATATATGAATCAAGGCAACCTTCATAATTCCCATGCATGTCAGTTTGGATGCAAAGCCAATACCATGCTTCTGCTCATGGTCTGTTTCACTGGGATGTGCATCAAGAAAACCTTCCTTGTTTGTGCCATTGCTTTCACCTGATAAACAACTTACAATTGGCTCCTTGGTTTGGGATGGAAATGGGGAAACTTGCAGCATGAAGATCTTGAATCAACTTCTAATGAAGCTGAGAAGAGGATATCCACTGAAGGTCTTGCAAGGAGTTGTTGCAAGCTCTGAGTAGGGGAGATGTTTACAGGGTAAATTAACCTTCACCCCACCCCACTGAAACCATTGGGAATGGACCATGCATGAGGATCCAACCCTTTCCATAGCCAATGTACATGTATTTGAAGCCAAACGTTGCCAGAGGATTGTAACCAGGTAACCATATGTCCTTTTTCCACTGGACATGTCCTCTTTTTTAGCCTGGTGTCCTGGGAAAAATTCTTCATTGTCCTCTTTTCCGGTTATGACATATGGTGACCCTGGATTGTAGTGCAAGTGGCACATAGCAGGTCCCAAGCTGAGACTTCTACATCTCCAGGAAGGACAATCCGAAATACAATCCGAAATATATATATTTCCCCAAGCCCTGATCTTAGTCCACTCTCTAGGGTTTTGGATTGTCCTATCTGGAGATGTATATACACATATATACACATATACGTGTATATGTCTTGATATATACACATATAAGTGTACAAGTCCTGATATATACACAGATATGTGTATGTATATATATATATATATATATATATATATATATATATATATATATATATATATATATATATATACACACACACACACACACACATAAACATACATATGTGTGTGTATCCCCAAGTCCTGATTTTTCTGTCTATTTAATATATATTTTCCCGTGTCCTGATCTATCTATCTAATATATATTTTCCCAAGTCCTAATCTATCTATCAATAGATAGATGTGAATATATTCACACTTTATTTAGCTAGATAGCTAGATAGATAGATAAACAGACGTGAATATATTATTTGTTTGTTTGTTTGTTTGTTTGTTTGTTTGTTTGTTTGTTTGTATAGATAGATAGATAGATAGATAGATGGATAGATGGATAGATAGATAGATAGATAGATAGATAGATAGATAGATAGATAGATAGATAGATAGATAGATATGAATATATTCACACTTTATTTCTCGATGAACACAAGGGAACATTGAAACCAGAACAAATATGAGCCCTGCGCATCATGGGGAATATGATTCATGTATCAAGACAGCCACACTCATATTTGTTTAATGGCAGGGTTGTTGGAGGCCATGTTCCCCCGACTTCCAGCTCTCAACAATCAGTGGCTGATTAGCCAGCTTATTAAACCGTAATCTGATGTTTTCCAAATATTGGAAGTGTTTGGACCAAATTGTTGATTAGCATGAAATGTGATGGTCTTCAAGGACTTGATGACATCTGCGGGTAGGTATAAGGAGGCTGGTTCTCATTCAGTTAAGAAATCAACAGAAAACCCAGCATAAACCCCGCTCAGATACAGGTATCCCTCACTTTCGGATTTTCGGACAATCCACTCTTTCAACACCTTTCAATTATATCCAGAACTCATTCATTCAACACATGTTCTGCTCTTTCAACCTCTCTCTGCTGTTCTAACGTTGGAGCTCACCATGTTGGCGTTCCTGGTCTAAACCCATTTCCGAAAGAGTTAATGAAAATCCATTTGCCGAAATCTTTGAGTAGCTGCAGGAATTTGCAAGATTTCATTTGCAACATTCAAACTATGTTTGCAATTTTCTAGCTAAAAAAGCATTGGAAGCAACATTTATAAACTAAAAAAGATTGCTTTCCATTTTTCAACCATTTTCACTTTTGGAAGTTGCTCTGGTCCAGAACCCGTCCAATAAGTGGGGGGAATCCTGTATATAGAAGGAAATGTATGGAATCTGAAATCTGAATTTATTCCCATATTGTAGATGGGCAAGACTGAGGACAGGTCATTCCATAAGAATATGTAGCGAGATCAGATCTGATCAGATTTGACTTGGGAAATCCTGATTCATGGCTTTATCTCTTAGTCACAACACTATTGTTTTCACAAACTATGAGTGTGTCTTATAAGAGTGTTCCTATCTGAACATAGATAGATAGATAGATAGATAGATAGATAGATAGATAGATAGATAGATAGATAGATAGATAGATAGATAGATAGATAGATAGATAGATAGATAGATAGATATGAAGGAAGGAAGGAAGGAAGGAAGGATGGATGGATGGATGGATGGATGGATATTCCTTCCTTCCTCCCATCCTTCATTCCACTGCTAGCTAGCAGTGGATTGATATCCATCAATCCATCCATCATCCTTCCTTCATTCCTTCCTTCCATAGATAGACAGAGGCCCATATCCTAAGTCCAATTAAGCCCTTTGCTCTGGAGCAGTTAAGGTGACTTTCCATAAGATAACACTAGTGGGTGATGTAACTGCGTGGATCCGTAGGTGCTCTGGATTTTGCCCAGATAGATAGGTGGACAGATAGATAGCTATGAAGAAGGATGGATGGATATTCCTTCCTTCTGTCCTTCGTTCCACTGCTAGCTAACAGTGGATTGATATCCATCAATCCATTCATCCATCCTTCCTTAATTCCTTCCTTCCATAGACAGATGGATAGATGGATGGATAGATAGCTATGAAGGGAGGATGGATGGATATTCCTTCCTTCCATCCTTTGTTCCACAGCTAGCTAACAGTGGATTATATCCTTCAATCCATTCATCCATCCATCCTTCCTTCATTCCTTTCTTCCATAGATAGACAGATGGATAGATAGATAGATAGATAGATAGATAGATAGATAGAGAAATAGAAAGATAAAGATATAGATAGCTATGAAAGAAGGAAGGATTAATGGATATCTAGCAAGCAGTGGAACAAAGGATGGAAGGAATAGCCATCCATCCATCCTTACTTCATTCATTCCATCCTTCCATAGATAGATATGGAAGGATAGATGGATAGGTAGATGGATAGATAGATGGATCGATCGATCATCAAATGATGGCATTTTCAGCCTTATGAATGAGAGCCTGCCTCTCTGCTGCTGTTATCTTGTATTGAAATAAAGTGACAGAACAAACAAATCTAAAATTCAAAACACTTTTCTCTCCCCCCACTTTTAAGTGAGG
The DNA here is from genome assembly GCA_030015325.1 of Cryptoblepharus egeriae. Taxonomy (NCBI): domain Eukaryota; kingdom Metazoa; phylum Chordata; class Lepidosauria; order Squamata; family Scincidae; genus Cryptoblepharus; species Cryptoblepharus egeriae. Next base: position 5,326,462 of record JAREYC010000017.1, on the reverse strand, counting down.
TTAGAGCAAAAAATGCAGGTTGGAATGTGATGTTTGTCATGGTAATTTTAGGAAGCCTGAGAAAGATGTGCATTGAAGGAGAGAAAAATTCTGACATCGCAGCAAGAGAAATTATAGCCTGTTTGCAGCACTTGGCACCTTCCTTTGTTATTATTGAGGATTTAGGAATTATCCCTCTGCCCTCCTTCGGAGTGCTGCTTGGACCTGCGCCACGCGGCGCAAGCTGTACAAATTGGAGAAAAATGGTAAATCTCTGAAGTGGCCTCTTTTTTTACCCACCTCAGCAATTTTTTTTTTTAAGTTGCCATTTTGATCGATGGGTCTTCTTCATTTTCAGCTCAAATGACCTACCTTTCCTGGCACCTGATTTCACAATGGTTGACTCCCATTTTCAGCCCTTGTTCTAAATACTTGGCTGCTGTTCTTCTGAATGCCATTCCTTGCGCTCTTTTGTGCCCTCGCTACACCCTTCCGGATGCTCAGTTCTACTGGCTGTTTCACTGATGATGTCACAGCAGTACAAGCAGGTCAGGATGGGCTGTGCACAACATTCAGGGGCTCGGCTTAGCCAATCAGAAAGAATAAAAGGGCAGATGTTCCTTTTTGCAGCGGTGACAGACAGACAGACAAATAAGAAAGCAAGTCAGTAGACAGAGAAGTACATAGGTAAGTAGACACTCAGACAGACAGACACACATGTAAGTAAGTAGACAGAGAAGTTAGTAGGTAAGTGGACACTCAGAAAGACAGACAGGTAAGTAAGTAGATAGACAGGAGAGAAGTAAGGAAGTAGACAGAGAAGTAAGTAGGTAAGTAGACAGAAACACAGACAGACAGGTAAGTAAGTAAGTAGACAGAGAAGTAAGTAGGTAAGTAGACACTCAGAAAGACAGAAAGGTAAGTAGACAGAAACACAGACAGACACACAGATAAGTAAGTAGGTAAGTAGACACTCAGAAAGACAGACAGGTAAGTAAGTAGACAGACAGGAGAGAAGTAAGTAAGTGACAGAGAAGTAAGTAGATAAGTAGACACTCAGAAAGACACGCAGACAAGTAAGTAGACAGAGAAATAAGTAGGTAAGTAGACACTCAGAAAGACAGACAGACAGGTAAGTAGACAGACAAGACAGACAGGTAAGTAAGTAGACAGAGAAGTAAGTAGGTAAGTAGACACTCAGAAAGACAGACAGAAAGGTATGTAAGTAGATATGTTGTTAGACATGAGACACACAGGTTGGTAAGTAGACAGACAGACAGACAGACAGACAAAGTAGTTAGGTAGACAGACAGACAAGTTAGTAGGTGTATAGAGAGACAGTCAGGTAAGTAAGTAGATAAGTTAGTAGACAGACAGATAGGTTAAGTGAGTAGACAAACAGTCAGGTAAGAAAGTAGGTAAGTAAATAAGTAGACAGACAAGTATGTATGTAGATAAGTTAGTAGAGAGACACAGACAGGTGAGTTAGTAGGTAGGTAAGTAAGTAAGATGACAGACAGGTAAGTAAGTAGACAGACAGGCATGCACACAGGAAGACAGACAGACAGACAGGTAAGTAAGAAGATAGACAGAGCCACAGAGAGACAGAAAAAGAGGTATGGATGTAGGTAGGTTAGTAGATAGACACAGACAGGAAAGTAAGTAGAGAGACTAAGGATGCAATCCTATCCATGTCTACTCATAAGTAAGCCCCATTGTACTCAATGGGTGTTACTCCCCAAATATTGTTTTTAGTATTGGAGCCAGAGAGTCAGATAGACAACAAGTAAATAAATAGGTAAGTAGTAGATAAACAGACAGGTAAGTAAGTAGGTAGGTAAGTAACTAGACAGACAGGTAAGTAAGTAGACAGAGATGCAGACAGACAGACTGATTGATTGATTGGCAGGCAAGCAGGCACAACACACAGAGACAGAAAAGTGTGCATGTTCTCTCAGTCTCCTCTCCCTGTTGTTATGTGATTAGGTCATTAAGTGAACATGCAGCCCAACCTCTTGCCTTTCTCAGTGCCAGACACTGGCTGGATTCCCAGCATTTTGTTCTCACCTGGAAACTCATCAGCTGCAAATGGCAGAAGAGAAAATGTGCAAATCTTGATCATGTTTTTGAGATAGCGTGTCGGATGCGCTGTGGGCAGAGTTGCCTGGAAAGGGATGTCGCCAGAATCAGCGCTGCTGAAAAGGTGGCCCGTGTTTTAAAATCCTGACTTTTGTTCCAGGCCCCAGTAGGTTTGGCCCTGAGAGCTCTGTCTTATTTGCTGAAGAGGCTGCCCTCTCCCTCCATTATTAGCATCTTTCTCCAAAAGACCCAAAATGAGTAAATCAAAAGAGCCAGGAGCCGAATGTGATTTTCTGATTTAATGTGCGATCTCGTTAGCGCATCGACCAGTGCGGGGAGAATGAAGGCTAAACGAGCCTGTCGCAGAAACTATTGATCCAGCTGTGGCTTGTGTGGCTGAAATGCACAACAAAAGGCCTTTGAGTACTCCTGATCTCAAGAGGTGTCCATCGTCTTAGCATCCTTTTACTGAGGAGTAGACCCTGCATGCCCAAATGGTCCACTGGAGTAAATACACCAATATAATTCATTGGAATAGATAGCTTGATAGGTAGGTAGGTAAGACAGATACAGGGAGGGAGAGAGAGAGAGGCAGACAGATAGGTACATGGAGAGAGAGAGAGAGAGAGAGAGAGAGAGAGAGGCAAGTAGGCAGGTAAGATAGATAGAAAGAGAGAGGGACATGATAGATAGATAGATAGATAGATAGATAGATAGATAGATAGATAGATAGATAGATAGATAGATAGATAGATAGGCAGGTAGGCAGGTAGGCAGGTAGGCAGGTAAGAGAGAGAGAGAGAGAGAGAGAGAGAGAGAGAGAGAGATAGATAGATAGATAGATAGAAAGAAAGAAAGAAAGAAAGAAAGAAAGAAAGAAAGAAAGAAAGAAAGAAAGAAAGATAGGCAGGTACATGGAGAGAAAAAGAGAGATAGATAGATAGATAGATAGATAGATAGATAGATAGATAGATAGATAGATAGATAGATAGATAGATAGATAGATAGATAGATAGATAGATAGATAGATAGGCAGGTACATGGAGAGAAAAAGAGAGATAGAGAGGGACATGATAGATTAGATAGATAGATAGATAGATAGATAGATAGATAGATAGATAGATAGATAGATAGATAGATAGATAGATAGATAGATAGGTAGGTAGGTAGGTAGGTAGGTAGGTAGATCAACTGATCACCAACCTGCACAAATTTGTTTCTCCCTCCCATTTTGATGTGGCAACCAGAACTTTACTCAGTACTCCAGATGTGGCCTTACCATCAATTAGTGGCAAGTTTATAAATCTGAATAATAATAAAATCCAGTGTATTTTTAAGAAGATAATTGGATTTCTCCCCCCTTTCCTCTGGCTTCCATTGTGTATTTAATCAGGCAGTGAGCCATTTGAGCTTCTCTTTATAAGCAGATCAAATTTCTTCTGTGCTCCAGCCGCCCCATGTTCTAAATTAGCCTGTCTAATAAAAGATATCCTTATTTTTGTTATCTGTTGGAAAACCGCCTTTACGGCCTCATAAGAGTCCTCAAAGCACTTACAGCAGACCAATTATATAGGCCGGACATCAATTTATCCCAATTGTTTTTACTGCTGCTCTAAACCAATGAAGGTTTTGTAAAAAAAAAAAAAATTTAAATGAAGGGAACTATATACTTTCAAGTTCGGAGAGGTCTGGTCCTTCCAAGCCTTATATCACCCAGGAACACTAATGGGAGCCAGGCAGGTTTATGGGATGAAAAGCAGTCCTCTTTGGCTAGCTCTGGCTTTGATTTTCATTGTAGACAGAGATACTGAAGATGGCTTCAGAAGCAAACTTGGTATTAGGCTATGCAATGGGTCCCAAATTTAAGAGGGTTACAATCCCCCTGTAGCCTCTTCTACCTGGCTCAGAAAAGTGTTGTCTTAAGAAATCTTGCAAAATCTCATGACGTCCAAAAGGGCAGCACCCAAAACCTGCGATATCCAAGAGGGCAGCACCCAAATCTTGAGAGATCCAAGAGGGCAGTATCCAAGTCCTGCAAGATTGAAGAGGACAGCACCCAGATTTTGTGAGATTCAAGAAGGAAGTTCCCAAATGCAGGATCCAAGAGGGTAGCACCCAAATCTTGCAAGATCCAAGAGGGCAGCACCCAAATCTTGCAAGACCCAAGAGGTCTTGGGTCAAATCTAGTGAGATTCAAGACGGTGGCACCCAAATATTGCGAGAAGCCAGTTTAGAACCGAACTGTATATTATTTTTTAATGATGCATTGTCCATTTGTGCATTTAATATCTTCCCTACTTTCTCTCTCTCTCTCTCTTTCTTTCTTTCTTTCTTTCTTTCTTTCTTTCTTTCTTTCTTTCTTTCTTTCTTTCTTTCTTCCTTCCTTCCTTTCTTTCTTTCTTTCTTTCTTTCTATTTTATGCAACTCTTCCCTTGCAAAAAAATTGCATCATTTTATTTTTATTCTTTTTGTATGCAAGGATGGTCGTAATTCCATTATACTGTCTCTGCCGATGCTGTCAAAAGTATGAAGTGTAAAATCGGATTCATTACCTAAGTTCTCCAGCCACAGGAGGACATTAAGCTGATCAGATCCCATTAAGAGTTCAAGCCTTGTTTCTTCTAGGGTCCTTGTTCTAATTAGTAGATTATATCTGTGCATGTACCAGCCGGAGAAGAAGGCCGCGGTGTCTGCAGTAAATGTTGTACCAGTAGGAGTATTGCTATCCTACAGTAGCCATATGTCCCAAAAAAACCAGGGACAATCTTGATTTTTGGGGTTGTGTTCACATAGTGGCAAATGGGACAGAGGGTCCTGTCCTGATTTTGTGGAAGAGAAATATGCAATCCAAAATGGGCCATGTTCAAGTAGGGGCTGCTTGTTGCCTGTGCTGAGCAGGGGGGCTTGACTAGATGACCTTAAAGGTACCCTCTGATTCTTAATGTACCATGGGTGCAATCCAGAGTAATTATGGGGAGTCCAATGGGCTGTGGGTGGCGCAAGTGTGTAAGACACTGCCTATTGACCAGAAGGCCAGTGTTCGAGACCGGGTTCCCACAATACAGGGTGAGCTTCTGTCAAGGCCTCTGTGACATAGCTGGAACAAGTTGAATTGGCTCTGCCTTTCCATTGGACTATTTCAGTGGCGTGGAGAGGGAGGATTTGCTGCTTGGGTAACAGCCTATCCTCCATATTAATATACACAGGCCTTCGTGCTTCACATACAGTGTCGAGCACAATATCATAGTCTTTCAAGACTGATCAATGACAATACAGTATGGGGAGTCCTTGCTCCGAAGTAAGAACAATTTACTCTGGACTGCAATATGAATTTCCCATAGCTTTTCACTAGGTCAACGTAAATTTCTGTTACGCACTCCCGTAGTTACTCTGGGTTGTAGAGTTAGTGTCTAAGAATTGGTAAGCCAATATGGGAAACAGGAATAGACAAATCCGTGGCTCAATTCTCAGGTTCTTCTTGATGTTCTTATGAAATAGTTGACTTTTCCCTCTCTGCCTCTGCAAGCATAACTCCTTGCATAAAGCAAAATCCCTCTTGTGGGTTGCTCCGAACTCAATTTATCCCTCTTTATCGCCCCGTTCCTCCACCATTGGGAAATGCATTCTTTTTCATCCTCAAAATTTAAGGGGGAAAAAATTACCTCTCCGTTTTGGAGGAAGCAGGGCCTCCAAGTTCAGTTCTTCTCTCTCTCGGAGGAGTAACCCAGACCAACGCTGAAATGAGAGACGCTTCGGTTGTGTAATGTGGCTCCGAGTGGTTTTCGATTGCTTATTACAGAAACCTCTTGCTCTTCGGCAACCCAGGGATTCCCAATTCTCTCCCTGCTTAGTTTTTCAATCAGCGACTGGCCGTGCAGAAGGAAAAGAAGGTACGTCGCATGGTTTCCTGACTGCAGGCGATACCGACGGCACCAAATCAAAACAGACCTCTTGGAACCTGAACCATTTTGGTATGTTTCTTAAGGAATCAGGGAGGTAAAATGTCAATAATCCACTTGGCGGACTCTGTTCTTTTCTTCACCTTCCGACTTTTTAAAAAAAGTTGGGCATCATAAGAACAAAGAAAGCAAGCCTTTGAAGGGAAAAGTGCCCTTTTAGAAAGAACGTCCAAGAAGACCAAGAGGGTCCAAGAGGGTCTTGTACAGGATGACCATTGTACAGGATGAGGCTGTTGTACAGGATGACTAAACCAAGATGGTCTTGTACAGGATGACCACTTTTTCCAGGACGCGTCCTCTATTACATTGCAGTATATAATGGCCAGCAAGCACCAGTAGGCAGTGGGCACCTCAGGGGTATTGTGCATGGGGGATGTTGCACATAGGGGGATGATGTGCATGGGGAGATGGTGTGCATGGGGAGATGTTGTACGGGGGTGTTGCGCATGTTGGGACAGTGTGCATGGGGGATGGTGCGCACGGGGGTACTGCGCATTGGGGGATAATGCACATGGGGGTGTTGTACATGGGGACAGTGCACATGGGAGGATGGTGTGCATGGCAGACAGTGTGCACAGGGGAAGGTGCATATAGGGAGATGTTGTATAGCAAATGGGGAGTGTTGCATATGGGGGATGTGCATGGGGGTATACACTGCACAGTGGGGGGATGGTGTACGGGGGTGGGGATTTTACTCCCGCAACACAGGTACGTTTTCATTAGTAAGTAATATGGTGTTTAAATTAACCACATGAAAGCAATAAATATGAGTCCTGCATTTCTCTTGTGTGTCCTTCATTTTGGGGATGTCATGCATTTCATCCTCTTTTTTCTGTTTATGACATGATTGCTTGTGGTTGCCCAAGTGGTTAAGACACTGTACCTGTTAACCAGCAGGCCAGGGTTCGAGAACCGGGTTGGTCCCCACAATACAGGGTGAGCTCCTGTCCCTAGCCCAGCTCTGCGACACAGCTGGAACCACTCGTATTGGCTCTGCCTTTCCATTGGACTATTTCAGTGGTATGGAGAGGGGGGATTTGCTGCTTGGGTAACAGCCTATCCTCCATATCAATCTAACCCAGGCCTTCGTGCTTCACATGCAGCGTATGCAGCGCCAAGCACAATACCATAGTCTCTCAAGACTGATGGATGCCTGCTGCCTGTAGCACCATCAACCCCCTGCTTGTAGCTGGGAATCGCCCTACAACTTCTGCAGCATGTACCTATATAGTATCCCAGAACTATCCCAAGTAGGATTCCCTCCCTGGTCAATTGAAGTACTGTTGATATACCAATCTCTTTATTTCCCCTGATTTCTTCAGCTCTATTTCATTTGATCAAATTAGTATTCTGACGATGTCGCCTCCGATCAAAGGAAGATAAATTCTCTCTTTTGTACGGAGCTAAAACGGATTTTTTTCCCCCTGCAGCCAGGGAAATAATGGCCTCTCCTCTGTATTATTCATGCCCTCCTCTTTTGTGCTTGTCAATTCCAGCCATCCCTAGCTGTTGTGTCGCCACATAACTCTGGGGATGTTTGATCAAAGAGCCTTTCAAAGAAACGGAACGCTTGACTTGGGGTTATCAAACCTCTCCTTTGCTTTACAGGCGGCGCGGCTTCCCCGTCACCTGTTGGCAAACCAGCGAGCCGCTTGACTCGGCGATGATCGATCCAACATCATCTCTTGTTCACTTGGGGTGATCTCTGAAGCTGGCCCCCCAAATAGCAGTGCAGACAGGCTGTACCGTAGCAAAAAAGTAACTAGGAACACAAACTCAGAAGAACTTAGTTTGAACGTCACCTCTGTCGTGAATTTGGCTAGATCGCCGTCCCCCAATTCCAAAGGGACAGGAAAGTCTGGTGAGGAGCCATGATGGGTACAATCAACCTCTTGGTTTTATGCATACCCTCCATGTTATGTGCATACCCTCCATGATGGGTATGTTCAACAGTTTTATCCATACGATCCAATGTATGTGCTTTTCCTCTATGATGGGTATGTTCAACTTCTTCGTTTTATCCATACCATCCAATGTATGTGCATTCCCTCTATGATGGGTATGTTAAACTTCTTGTTTTTAGCCATACCATCCAATGTATGTGCATACCCTCCATGATGGGTATGTTCAACTTCTTGGTTTTATCCATAAAACCAACTCCCCAAGTCCGTTCCCCAAGTCCAAAGGGTCAGGAAAGTCTGGTAAGGAGCCATGATGGGTACAGTCAACCTCTTGGTTTTATGCCTTCCCCCCATGCATACCCTCCATGATGGGTATGTTCAACTTCTTGGTTTTATCCATACCATCCAGTGTATGTGCATTCCCTCCATGTTGGGTACATTCAACTTCATGATTTTATCCGTATCCTCCATGTTATGTGCATTCCCCCATGTTGGGTATATTCAACTTCTTGGTTTTATGCATACCTTCCATGGTATGTGCATTCCCTCCATGTTGAGTATATTCAACTTCTTGGTTTTATACATACCCTCCATCTTATGTGCATCCCCTCCATGATGGATACATTCAACCTCTTGGTTTTATGCATACCTTCCATGTTATGTACATACCCTCCTTGATGGTATGTACATACAGTCCATGATGGTATGTGCAACCTCCCAAGAAGTGGATTGTCCCTCAGTATTGGAGGGCAACAATCTTGAGATCATCTAGTGAGCCTCTGTGAGGTTCAGGAAATTGAGTTAAATGTGTCCGATCCAGCAAACTTGTTCTTATGAAACAAGAGGTGGTGTTGAAGATTGCTCTGATCCAGCTGGCCCCCTTGTTTCCCATTTGTTCAGACCTGAAACACACAGACGGTGCAATCCTAACCAATTTAGGCTGGCATAACTCACCTGAGGCATAACTTTCCGTGGTGGTGTAGGGTTAGGGTTAGGATGCATGCTCTGCCCCACTCCTGGATGCCAGCGCATAGGCATGCGCCAGCCTCTCCACACTATCACAAGAAGTTATTCCAGTTGAGATAAGTTGGTTAGGATCAGTGATGGGATTCAAAGAAATTAACAACCGGTTCTAGGCCCATCTGGCAGCCACTTTTAAATGGCTATTTTTAAACTTTATTTGTCCTATCTCTTGTTTACAACCGGTTCTATAGAGTAGGTGCAAACCTGCTGGAGCCCACCACTGGTTAGGATGCAATCCTAGTCATCCAAGGTCTTTATTAGAGTTCAGATCGCCTGTACCAAAGAGGTGCAGTACCAATTCTGGCCATAATAATGGCGGTGCTGTGGAGCAGCAGAGATCAAGTCAGTAAGTCCTTCCAGCTGGAGGGAGATATATAAACCATGGAAGTTTATATGAGTTTCCTCACCTCTCCAAATGCTTAGAGGTGCTTAGAGTCCTAGACTACTCCTTTTTGAGTCATATAGTTCCTCTCCGTGCAGAGATAGAATTCTCCTTAAAGAATTGTGTACATGCTTACATAAAGAGAAATTCTGGGCCGATGGAACGCACATCTCTACTCGAAAGAGATGGTGTCGTTCTGCATACATGTCATTAATTTGCATAATTTCTTCTGATGGCCAAATGTAGGGCTCGGGTTCCTCGCGCATCATGCTCTCATCTCCCCTAGAGCAAGTGCCAGAGCAGTGTGCGTTGATACGGATGCATCTGCATTTCAGACGCTGCCTCGGCTTCTTCCGGCATTACCTAAACCCGAGCCCATCTTGGCGACGGCAGTGGCCTGCGGGACCCCAGAAGCCAGGTGCTCAACCGTACCGAGATGCTGCCACATGCGATTAGATTTCTGTGGCCTCACACTGACGCGGAACGATCCCCATCCCTGCAGTTAGGAAGCTGAGCTGATGTTGGAGGAATCAAAGCTTCTTCTAGGTGGGGGAGGCAGGGAGATGTAAGACAGTTCTCCTTGTCATGTACCTTTTTGGAATAATCCTCTAAAACAGTGTTTCTCTAACTGTGGGTCAGGACCCACTAGGTTGATTGTAAGCTAATAGCACATGGGCCCCCATTCAGTGTATGCCAGGTTGTCATCCTGAATCTCATAAGATTCCATTATATCCAAGACAGGTATGTGGGGCTGTTGGGGATACACACTTTTGGGAACCCATAATATAGGGTTGCCATATGTCCCCCAAAACAGAGACAATTCCAATTGGGGGGGATTGTTTTCACATACTGGCAAATGGGACAGAGGGTCCTGTCCCAATTTTGTGGAAGAGAATTATGGCAACCTTACCCTGATGGAATCAATATATTGATTGGGTTGGACTACAGCAGGGGGTTGGACTAAATGACCTTTTAGGTTCCTTCCAGCTCCATGATTCTATAAATAAAAGCCATTGGCATATCATGGTAATTCTGATAAGGTGAGGCAGCAGGTGTAGAACTGAGACGAAGAGCACAATCCAAACCATGTCTACCAAGGGAGGTGGTGGACTCTCCCTCACTGGGGATCTTCAAGCAGAGACTCGATGACCACCTGTTGGAGATGCTCTAGGGGGAATTCCTGCTGCAGGCAGGGGGTTGGACTAGATGACCTACTAGGTCCCTTCCAACTCTATGATTCTATGATTCTAAACGTAAGCCCCATTGTGTCCAAAGGGTTTTACTCTCAGGAAAGTGTCTTTAGGGCTACAGCCAAAAATGCTGATATAATTTTGGCTACTTACCAGTCAGGTAAGATTCAGGTTAGCTTTTTTAAAAAAACTAAACAAGTATTTTTTGGACATCAGACCTAAGGAGACCTGATGGGTTTTGTTTGCCTACATGTGCTATCTTAACCATGTCTACTCAAAAGTAAGCCCCATTGTGTTCAAAGGGTCTTACTCCCAGGAAAGTGTCTTTAGGACTGCAGCCATACCTGTGGTTGGTTTAGGCTTCCATCAAAAAAAAGGTCTGTCTGTCTCTATCTCTCTATCTATATCTATAACTATCTATAACTATATCGTAGGGCGCAATCCAGAGCAAGTTCATCCTGCTCTGCCCTAACTACTCTCTCCTAACTATTCTGTATCCAGAGCAGAAAGTTATGCTGCATCCAGAGAGTCAGGAAGCCTGGGCTGCCCTAACTGCTCCAGAGCATGCTAAGTCAGTGACAGCTGGGGAGGGCTTGCTCCTGAGTAGACCCCCCTCAGATCACACTGAAGAAGGAACAGCTGTGGTGCCTACATTATAAGGAAGCCCAGCAGTTCCTGACAACCAGTTACAGCTGCAGTTCTTCTAGTGCAAGATGGATGCTTGGAGTGGCCTGCTGTATCCTGAGGTTAGTGGGCTGCCATAGTTGTGCCACATCCTGAGGTTGAGAGGCAGGGGTTGCAGCCAGGCTGGCCAAGAACTCAGATTTTTGGTCAACACTACCATTCTTACTCAGGCCTTATCATGGACCCCTATGGGTCTACTCATCACTATACCTGCTCCTGAGGTGGTATAACTCTGAGGGCTGGAAGAGGGCATTTCTGCCTTGGAAACAGGCTCTGGATACAGAGTAACTGCTCTGCCCTAGGCAATGCTAAACTTGCCCTCAACTTGCCTCTCCTGAGCTGCTTAGGCTGCCCCAGTTAGGGCAGAGCAGGTCCACCTCTCTTAGGGCACCCTATCTTGCCTTGCTCTGCCCTAAGCCTCCTTCAGAGTAACTGGGCTGGAGCATCTTGCAGTTGCTCCAACCTAGTGATAGATAGGGCAACCCAAGGGCTCTTATGTGGACAGATTAGTTGCTCTGGATTGTGCTGTATCTCTCTCTCTCTCTCTCTCTCTCTCTCTCTCTCTCTCTCTCTCTCTCTCTCTCTCTCTCTCTCTCTCTATATATATATATATATATATATATATATATATATATGCCAGGCTGTGCATGGCACAGCCAGTTAAGACGCTGTGCCTGTTAACCAGCAGGCCAGGGTTTGAGACCCACGTCAGCCCCACAAGACAAGGTGAGCTTGATGGTATTCCCATCAAGCATACCAGCCCAGCTCTGCGACGCCAGCTGGATCCAATCGTATTGGCTCTGCCTTTCCATTGGTAATTCAGTGGGATGGAGAGGGGGGATTTGCTGCTTGGGTAACAGCCTATCCTCCATAACAATCCAATCCAGGCTTTCGTGCTTCGCATGCAGCGTATGCAGCACCGAGCACGATACCATTGTCTTCCAAGACAGACGGAGGCCTGCTTTTCTATCTATCTATCTATCTATCTATCTATCTATCTATCTATCTATCTATCTATCTATCTATCTATCTATCTATCTAGAGAGAGAGAGAGAGAGAGAGAGAGAGAGAGAGAGAGAGAGAGAGAGAGAGAGAGAGCTTCCCCGCAAATGACATGTTTATGAAAAGTAAAAGAATAATGCTGAAAATAAATTGCAAAAAAATAAATAAATCTGGTGTCGGTGTCACCATATTTTGTATATACAATTGAACAACAAATTATAATTCAAATCAATATGAAAAATCCTGTGCCCCCAAAAAACTAGGAAAAGAAGCAGTGATTTTCAGTCACAACCACACAACAATGGGGAGTAGTTTTTGACTCGCAGTTTAAATAACATCACTTTTTGTAGTGTAGCTTGTGAATGTGAAGTTGTTCATACTTTGCGACTCGAGATCTACCTGGAGGTAGGGTTGCCATATGTCCCGAAAAACAGAGATAATCCTGATTTTAGGGGATTGTGTTGACATACTGGCAAATGGGACGGAGGTTCCTGTCCCAATTTTGTGGAAGAGAATTATGGCAGTGCTACCTGGAGAGCATTTTTAGCACATGGGCTTAAAACAAAAGCAGATAATGTGATACTAGCAGAGAGCAGCCAAAAGGGGGCAGTGTTTATTAAGCTGAAAGGTGAAGTTGTTTAAGGGAAAGATTAATGATGTGTTTCCTAGAATAAAAACCTATCTGTCTGTCTATCTGACTGATTGACTGATTGGTGTGGTGAAACTTGTGGTTCCATCCCCTAAAAAAATGCCTTCAAAACTAGATCCCAAAACCGAATGCCTGACTACTTCCACCTTGCTCTAGCAGGGTGTTGCACAACCAGTGGTACTGGTACCACCAGTGGTACTTACAATCCTGTTTGTTTGTACTCATAGGACCCTAGATCCCTGATACTCCAGGTATCCCAATTACACCTAGATCTCTGAACCCCAGGGATCAGATCCCTGATACTCCAGGTATCCCAATTACCCCTAGATCTCTGAACCCCAGGGATCAGATCCCTGATACCCTAGATCCCTGATACCCCAGTATCTAGATACCCTGATACCCCAATGCTCAGCTCCAGCACGTGCATTTGTGTCCATCATGATACTTGCCTCCTGCACTGGGTGGCACAAGCTCTAGCGGTGACACTGTACATTATGACGTTGCCTTAACGGTATGTGGAAAATCAAACTCACTCACCCTGACAGGCAATGGGGACTGATAGGAAAGAGACAAGGCTTTTTGGACTGCAATCCAGCACATCCACAGCTTCCGTGTCTGCAGATGGACTCTTTGCAAGAGCCTTTAATTTAGCAATTCCCCACTGCCCAGTGGCAACTGTCATCCCTCCTCCTACACATACTTGGCAGTGCCCGTCCCTCCCCCTACACATGCGAATACTGGAGAGAGAGAGGAAAAAAAAACATTTATAAATTAATGGCTCTCGCTCCCTGACCTAATTCCAACTCATCTGTTGACCCTGTTATATAAAGCTGAGTGCACTTTTTTTGGGGGGGGGGGGACCAGTGGGAATAGATGGGGTGGAAGAGAGAGAGAGAATGGCAGATTATACAGTCCCATGTTTATTTAAAAGCCGAGTCCTTGGGGCATTCAGACTATTCCTCCCTCCTTGATTCCAACCCTAAGTGCAATCACAGCATTGATTTCCCTACTGAGAGTAACCTACTTACTCCCTGTTTACAAATAGCCTTTGCATAATGTGTCGGGGATGGAGAGAAAAAGGGGGGCTGCTCCCCCCTAATGTTTGATGTTGTGGTTAATTAACAAAATAGTGTTGCCAAAGGGATGCGTGCACCGCCGTTGACCCATTGGAAACATTTTGTGTGTGTGTGTGCGGGTCCCAGGTTGAAGGTTCTACAACTGTATATGTCAGTGTTATACGTGGGTCACGAGCCAATTTCAGATGGGTCCCCATTCATTTAAATTGGGATTTTACTAACTAAGGGCAAAATCCAGAGCAGTTATGGGTCCATGCAGTTACGTTACCATCTAGTGTTATGGAAAGTCACCTTAACTGCTCCAGAGCAAAGGGCTTAATTTGACTTTAGGATATTGGCCTTAGGCTGCAATCCTAAACTCCAGTTAGGCTGATCTTATATAAGTCCTGTGCTGACCAGGGGGAGTCATAAAAGTGCTGTATGATAGTTTTGCACCACTCCTGGGGGTGAGTTAGGCTAGTGCGCTGGCATGCGCTTGCCTCCTTATATCATCACAGGAACAGGAAGACAGATCAGTTGTGCCAGACTAGGTTAGGATTACTTACTTACTTAGGGTGCAATCCAGAGTAACTATGGGGAGTCCTTGCTCCGGTGTAAGAACAATTTACTCTGAATTGCAATATGAATTTCCCATAGGTTTTCACTAGATGCTGTCATAACTACGGGTGCACGTAATGTCTCTTTTGTGCTCCTGTAGTTACTCTGGATTGTAGGGTTATTTACTTACTTAATTACAAACATACAAACACACAAACACTGCTATTCTAAACACACTTTAAACACAGTGGGAGTAAGACCCACTGATCACAATGGACCTTACTTCTACATAGACATGGTTAGGCTTGTGCTCATATACAATATTTATATCCTCTCTTCCTCTTCCCCAAGGCAGCTGAAAACACAGTAAAGATAGATAAAACGTCATTATGATTAATCTTCATATCAAATTCAGCAAATAAAAACACATTTTTAAAAAATGTATTTATTAGTGGAAATGGTGGCCGTTCTCTTTAAAGCCTACAATGGAATATTCTTTGTCTGTTACAATTTACCGGTACTCTGTGTAGTTGACAATACCAGGGTTGTATTATTCTATACTAGATACTAGGTATATTAGTCTATACTACTGTAGATACTAGATATAGGCTGCAGTCCTAACCATACTTTCCTGGGAGTAAGTACTATTGAACACAATGGGACATACTTCTGTGTAGATGGATGCAATCCTTAGCATGTCTACTCAGAAATAAGTCCCATTGTGTTCTATGAGACTTATTCTTGGGAAAGTGTGTATAGGATTGCATACATAATACTAGAGGAGAGTAGTAGGGCAGACGGGGTTCTCTTAAGCTTGGGTCTCAATTGGGAGCAATTGGTCCAGTTGGGCTATCACTGGTCCAAGGGAGGGTGTGCGTGTGTGTGTGTGTGTGTGTGTGTGTGTGTGTGTGTGTGTGTGTGTGTTATCGACCATCTCTGCTATGTTTCATGGTGGAAAGAGCAATCTGGGACTGTCCCTACAATGCAGAGTAACTATGGGAGCACGTAAGAGACATAACGTGTACCCGTAGTTACTGCACCACCTAGTGAAAACCTATGGGAAATTCATATTGCAATCCAGAGTAAATTGTTCTTACACTGGAGCAAGGACTCCTCATAGTTACTCTGGATTGCACCCTCAGAAGAAAATTGCAACCTCCCCAGCGGCCATGAATCCGATTGCAAGTGACACTGCACCACTCGGGGCATTGCATGGGCAGGGACCATGCAAAATATCAATTTATCCAAAGGAAAGATAAGGGTTTGCACTATTTGTTCTATCTCTGTAACATTTCTAGCCGCTGATTCCTCCTGGTTTTCTTCTTGGAAATTTTTCTGACTCATCAGAGGTTATAACCGAAGCTGCTATTATTTTTTTAAATTTGGCTGGTTATTACTTTTGAACCCCTAAACACTTGGGGTCACAGTGATGTGCTAAATCAAACTGTTTCTGAACCACCCTCTCCAGTAAGTGGGGCATTATGGGGACAGCATGTTCTGTGTGCCCACATGACACGATCGGTTGTCATGTGCAGGACAGGGTGCCCCGATGTTGGGAAACCACCTCCAAGTAGAGGACAGTTGGCCATAGATAGCTAAATGAAAGCATCACGTCCACGGATAATGTAATACCCATGACTGGTTTATGGACCTTCTACAATATCTGGCTACAAGATGACAGACTGGGTAGCATTGGGATCCACCACGGCTCTCCCTGTTTTCCTACGAAACGTGGTGCCATTGGGAGTTGCCACCTGGTCACAATTTGTTATTAACCATTTCCATTCCCAACAGGGCAAAGGTGAAGAAAGGGGTCAACATCCTGAGCGCAAAGGCCAGTGACCCACGCCAATGGGACGTGACGCAGGAGGTGGGCAACGGTGGGAAGCACTCAACCACAACTGTGATGTGCCAGAGGATCACGCAGGGTTCGCGGGGCAGGTGAGTGGATGTCGTATCCTTGGCACAGTAGGACCATAAGAACCTTGGATTGCAGGAGAAGCACTGATGCCTTGTAAGAGTGCTTGAAATCTCTCTTGTGTACATCACTGTACATCAGATCTTTGGTATTTTTGGGAAGTCTAGTGTAGGATGCCAATTAATACTTGATTTGAATAAACATTTACAGGCATGTGCAATTAACATGTGCATCATCACTGTACAACAGATCTTTGGTATTTTTGGGAAGTCTAGTGTAGGATGCCAATTAATACTTGATTTGAATAAACATTTACAGGCATGTGCAATTAACATGTGCAATAAACATGTGCAGGCGTCATGCACATAAATATTGCATGTGCAATAAACATGTGCAGGTGTCATGCATGTGACCAGAAGGCACTACTAGTTGTGTCCATGTTATATTCTTAGGACCGCCAGCCCTATTCACCGTTTAGCTCCGGTGAACATTCAGATCCATGCGTGCTGATACCTTGGATAAGGAGGGTACACTATATAGGATTTAAAAACAGACCGGCCTCTCTCTTAAATGACTCTATAGCATAATAGTAAGCTGGATCGGACTGCTGTGACCTTGGGTTCCTTGAGGAGAACATCCCCACCACCAGTTGGTCCATCAACTTGTCAATGGACTCTTCCAGTAATGAGGCTCGCTAGCTCTGAAGCCATTAGCGCGGGATCATCATGCAAATATAGGCCTTTTTGGCACCGACGGAAGGGGTTACGCAGCGTTCCATTTTCCCGTTGGCAGGGCAGGAGAAAATGAATTTGATGGTGCATTAGAAAAGCATCTGCAGACAGAAACCTTGAAGCTTTATGTGGCTGAAAAGGGCACACAGCACTGTGTAATGTACTGAAACAATTGCATGTTTATTTATAGGATGGGTCAATGGGACCCGGCTTTAGATCTCCTGGCGCAAAGGTCTTAGGCGGGAGACATTGCCGGTTCGATCCCAAGTTGGGGGCTCTTGACACGCGGTCGTCAGTAATTACCACACGCTGCCAAATAGGGATGTCCTTCCTAGTTCCCACCAGTAATTCCTTCTGCTGTCCTCCGGTGACCTCCTGAGCAGAGACAGGAAACGTGAATCTGTTTCTGATATATAGGGCAAAATCCATAGGAGTTACAGGTCCATGCAGTTACGTCACCCTCTAGTGTTATCTTATGTAAAGTCATCTTAACTGCTGCAGAGCAAGGGGCTTAATTTCTCTTTAGGATATAGGCATGTGGGACCCTTGGGTGCCCTTTGGGGAGAAAGGCAGAATATAAATTAATAATAAATAATTAATAAAGTCTGCGCAATTTAGAACGCAGGACCAATTAGATCTCAAATTCGGAGTGGCATTGAGCACAATCGGTGGCATCACTAGGGTTTGCATCACCGGATACAGGAAGCCATTGTGTCACCCCATTGATTAGGGTTGCCGTAATTCTCTTCCAAAACCAAGATAGGATCCTCTGTCCAGTATATTTGCCAGTATGTGAACACAATCGGGACTGTCCCTGTTTTTGGAACTTACGGCAACCCTACTCTTGATGAATTTCTATCAATGTGCTGGATATGGTGATGCACCATTGCCCCACCCTGATGCACCATTGCCCCACCCACCTTTTAGGCTATAACTAGCATAACTAGTATAACTGCCATAATCGATAACTAGGTTTGCAAACATAATTCATTCTGGAAGCATGCTTGTAATCCAAAACGTTTGTATATCAAAATGAATTTTCCCATAAGAAATCATGGAAACTCATGATTCCTTCCACAACCCAAAAATATTCATATAAAAATGATATAATACAAAATAATAAAGAAAATACAAAATAGACAGAAAAAATAAAGCAACCTGCACCTAGTCTCTCAGGTCTCCCAGGTTGCAATCTGTCCCCCTTACACAGGAGTGAACCCCACAAATGTTAATAGGGCTTACTTTGGAGCAGACATGCAAGGCTAGCCCCCAAATCCAAAGTAACCATAAGCACATAAGAGACTTTACGTGCACATAAGAGAGACTTTACGTGCATTCGTAGTTACTGCACCACCTAGTGAAAACCTATGGGAAATTCATATTGGAATCCAGAGTAAGGGCGCAATCCAGAGTAACTACGGGGAGTCCTTGCTCTGGTGGAAGAACAATTTGCTCTGGATTCCAATATGAATTTCCCATAGGTTTTCACTTGGTAGTGCAGTAACTACGGGTGCCCGTAAAGTCTCTTACGTGCTCCCGTAGTTACTCTGGATTGTAGGGTTTGTTGTTCTTACACCAGAGCAAGGACTCCCCGCAGTTACTCTGGATTTTGCCTAATGTCTCTCAGACTCCTTTCCATTGCACCCCTTATATAGGAGTGAGTCTCATCGACTGTAATAGGCTTACTCCAGAGTAGACATGAATAGGCTGGACTTTCAGAAGAGGCTGAGCAGGTTCTGGCAGAGCACCGAAACCAGACATATCCCAGCTGAGACTTTTTTTGCTTGTTTATCAAGACATCACTTGTATTTCAAGTCAAAATTTATTAGAACTGTTTGCTTGTCTTGCAAAGCACTCTCGCTCCAAGGTTTTACTGTATAGAGATACTTCAACATGATGCTTCTATATGATATGATTCATTGCTTCTATATGATAAGATTTCATGATTCATGAAATCACACATTAACTGATATATAACACGATTGTATTATTCAAAAATCTCTTTTGGCCAATAGGAGTGACATCCCCTTCTCTGTGTGCATCACCCAATGTGCCCCACACCCCATAGCGAGTGCACTATTAGCATAGCTAATGTGGAATAGCACATCATTCCATCAACAGGGGCTTCCCATGAGAACCAGCTGAGCAATAGCCAGTGCAATAGTTGAATGCTTGAGCGGAAAACAGATCTGAGCACACTTCTGGCATGTGTGCGACGAACGGCACATTGGCCAACCGGCACTCTCACGGAACATGTCTTCAAAATAAGCTGGCTAGTTAGTGCTTGAAAGAGGAATGGATATCTGCCTTCTCCTAGATCAGTGGTTTTCAGTCTTTTTCATCTCATGGCATACTGCCATGTTCCTAAAATTATCAAGGCACACCATCAGTTTTTGGACCATTGACAAGGCACATCATGCTGCTGATGTGGGGCTCACACCCCCATTGGCCCTACTAATCCATGATCTTTCCCCCAAACTTTTGCAGAACACCTGCGGACCATTTATGGCAAACCAGTGAGCCATGGCACACTGGTTGAAAATCGCTGTCCCAGATCCTTGTGAAAATTACCGTTGTGTTCATTGGGGAATAATGCCGAGCGATACACAATGTTTGTTTTTTCTGGCTGCATGGGCTTTTTCCCCATCTCTTCCACAAAACTTTCCACTTAACCCCTTGATCCCCATCCTCAGTGGAAACACAGCTTCATCAAACGCAACTGTGTTTCTGCGCACTTCCACCTTCTCATTACACCCCTTTTTCTCTTGTGTAATAATATTGTTGAGACTCACAAGTACCTGCTTCAAAACAGCTTTCTTGTTTCTTTCAAAAGCTCTTAAAACACATTTGCTTTTAATATTGCTGTATCTCGAAGGGAAGCTTTTCCATTTCCTTTTCTGAAAGTTTTTTTTTTTCCCACAGCAGGGCCATACATTATCACTACATCCTGCAGCAAGGAGTGCCACAGATCAATGACCGATTAAAGAAACATTTCCTTTTGACTGTCCTAACCAAATTTTGGTAACTGCCCCAATTCTAATGTTGTCCATCCCTTGCAGAAATTTCTACATTTCAATAATTTGTACATTTCAGTCATGCATTTATTAACTGATTTGAATTCCTTCATGTATTAATTGATTTGAATTCGTTCATTCAAATATTCCTTCCTTCTGTATTTACTCGAATCTAATGCTCACCTTTTTCATTCATTCAAATATTTCTTCCTTCTTTATTTACTAGGCTGTGGGTGGCACAAGCATTTGAGACGCTGTGCCTGTAAACCAGCAGGCCAGGGTTCAAGGCCTGGGTCGGCCCCACAAAACAGGATGAGCTCCTGTCCTTAGCCCAGCTCTGCGACGCCAGCTAGATCCAATCGTATTGGCTCTGCCCTTCCATTGGACTAATTCAGTGGCGTGGAGAGGGGGGATTTGCTGCTTGGGTAACAGCCTATCCTCCATAACAATCTTACCCAGGCTTTCTTGCTTCTCATGCAGCGTATGCAGCGCCGAGCACGATACCATAGTCTTTCAAGACTGACGGAGGCCTGATTTATTTACTCTAATCTAATGCTTACCCTTTTCATTTATGCAAATATTCCTTCTTTATTTATAATCTAATGTTCACCTTTTTCAGCTGAATCCATTCTCCAAAATCAGGATGTGCATTAAATTGAATGGTTAATTAGATTTGAGCAAAAACTATATTTTGATTTGTAAGTATTGAGTGCGCTTTAGATTTGATGGCACATGAGATTTGAGTAAATACAGTATTCCTTTATGAAAATTCATTCAAATTTGAAATGTAAATTAATTCTTTTTTCCCCAACCCTCAACACAGTGTCCAAAAGATAATGTGGCCCTCATTCCAAAAAGTTTGGACACCTCTGATATAAGCCCAAATCCAGAATAACTATGGGAGCGCATAAGAGACTTTACGTGCACCCATGGTTACTGCACCACCTAGTGAAAACCTATGGGAAATTCATATTGCAATCCAGAGTAAGTTCTTCTTACACTGGAGCAAGGACTCCCCATAGTTATTCTGGATTTTGCCCTAGACTGAAGTTGTAGACTTTCCCTTTATGGGACAAACACATGTCTGGTAACCTTGTTTATTCCTCTCTTATACACTTTTTCAGTTCTTATAACCTTCCACTTTAAAAAGCAGCCTGCAGTATAACTAGGTTATCTCTGTAAACCTTTCTGGATGGAAAAAAAATTCTAACTCCAGCTTGTGTGCATTTTTTTAAACACCTCGCAGCACAAGCTCTACTTTTTTTGGGTAGAGTCAGCGCTTCTTCTCCCGATTCTCGGCTGGCGTATTTGAGAGCAGCTTCCAAGGAGAATCGCTGGCTTTGTGACTTAGGAAATAACGGAGAAGAAAGAATAAAATGATGCATTGCTGGGATGAGGTGTGTATTTTTTTTGGGGGGGGGGGGGCTTCTTTTCCCCACCTCGTGCCATGATCTTCAAAACTAGCACATCTGCTGGAACCCATAAACAGCTGACTTCAGCAGGAGAACATTGCCGGATTTGGCTTTCGATGGTGGTGAGAGGAGATAAATTAACCAAGCAATAAAGCATGGAGGGGGGAGGAGATAGCATTCCCTAGCCCCAACATCTTAAAAAAGAAAGCAAATAAAATCCCGATTAGTATTCACCAAACAGTACTTTCCAAACTTTTCCAGGCCATGCATCATTGTCAACCACAGCATAACCTTTATCAGATATCGGATTCCTATCTTCCAGGGGTCTAGGATGGTCGGAGAGGCTTATCCCTGTCTTTATTCCATTTTTTTCTCTAATTAAGAAATAAAAAGCACAACATATATACTATATTTACTCAAATCTAACGCTCACCTTTTTCAGCTGAACTCAGTCTCCAAAATCAAGGTGAGCATTAGAGTCGATGGTTAATTAAACTTGTGTAAATGTAGTGTTTTGATTATAAGTATGAGATGAGCATTAGATTTGATGGTGCATTAGATTCAAGTAAATGTGGTAGATCAGGAGTGACATCAGCGTTTGGCCAAGTGGAGTTCTGCTTGTGACCCCAATCACGTTCATTTTGGCTACACCAACCCTTAAACTCTCAATACCGGTGGCACCAAGAAAACCCAAAGAGGCAGCTGAGGTTGGGGAAGCTGGAAGGGCAAGGTGACCAGATGTCATAAAAGTAAAAGAGGACAAGGGTCCCACCCCAAAAATGTAGGACACCTAAGAAAAACGTAGGGCACGACAAAATAAAAGCTAAACGCTCTCATAGTTTGCTTTTATATGGATAAGGCCTCCATCCCAAAAATGTAGGATACCCCCCAAAAATATAGAACACCCCCCAAAAAATTTTGTAATGACAAAATAAAAGCTAAACACTAATCATCACTTGGGGGTGGGCTGTTCAATTCCATAATGTTTCAATCTAGAACCCCGATCAAATTTAACCCTTGATTGGTAGTCCTTCCCAATCTGCAACCCAACCGCTATCTTTCTCGGCCTTAGATCTTCCAACAGTCTTGCGATCCTCGCAGACCCTGAGCGCCTAAACGCCGAATTTATTATCACGGTCAAAATGGCTTTAAGTACCACCTCATTGATTTCTGCTCGTTTCCACACTCCAAATTAATGGACTGAGGCAGCTCTCTTTGTAATCGGAGCAGCAGGAATCCAATTGACGCTGCGGTGATGTGTGAGCAGAACCCGCGTTCCCAGAATGCATCGGAGTTAATGGCGACGAGGAGTGAGTGCCGTGAGCGGCGCCGATTTAACAACCTTATTTGCTTATGGGGTTGTTGAACATGCAGTGCTTTATCTTCCCAGTTTTGTCACGTTTTTTCCCCCTTTGGGTTGAATCAAACAGATATTTTGAACTAGATGGTAAATTCATGATGGTTAATTCATTTGGGGGCTTCGTTTTATTCAGTCTGTCCATCTGATCTTATATGATCTGGCTTAGGTTATTTTCCGTATTCCACCAAAAATACTAAATACACTGAGAAAGGCAGGATATAAACAAACAAAGTAAATAAGTACGTACATACGTATGTACATACGTACGTACATAAGTAATTGGATGGATGGATGGATGGATGGACGGACGGACGGACGGACGGACGGACGGACGACAGAAAGACAGAAGGAAGGAAAGACTGACGGATGGATGGACATATCCGTCATGGCTTCTGACCTGTGTTGGGAATTTCCCTTCATCAATCTATCCAGCCCACTTTATATGGTAAATCATCTATGCCATATCACTACATCCTGTGGCAAGGAGTTCCCTTGATTAACAACACCTTTGGGAAAAGAAATATTCCTGTTTTAAGTCCCCACCGCTTGTCCCTTTATATGTTTTTGGTGGAGATCCCTTGAACCTAACCCAAAAGATTATATTCTTGACTCCTTGAGGCAAACAAACATCACCCCAAAGGCAATGGGCTCCAATGCCATGTCCACCAAAAACCCTATGGGCTTTTCCTTCCTGACTACCCACATGAGACATCCCTCTTGTTGGTCCGGTGTTTCCAAATCCACATGCAAACAAAGATTTCTGGATGTGTTAGAACTAAATTTCAACTTAAATCTGATAAGAAAAGGAAGAAAGAGTCCAAATATAGAAGTGCAAAAGAGGGTGCTTGAATTACTGGGGCAGCTGTAATTCAAGGTGGAGAAATTCTGATTAAAGCAACTTCTTGATTCCCATCAGTATTGAGCCAAATCATCTTGTTGTGCCTTGAAACCTGCTAAAAATAACCGGCGAAGGGTCCTTCACAAAGGTAAGGGGATGGGGGTCCCTCTTTCCCCTGCATAATTTAAACCTTGAAGGAGCTTTCAAAGATAATTTATTTCTAAAAATGATAAGCCAACATTGGTTCGGCTCCTTGGGTGACCTTGGGCTGTTTGTTTTATGTGTGTGTGTTGTTATTGTACAAACGTCACATAAGGGGTCTCGATCCTATCTTGTCATCATGCTCTTTCGGTGACTCTGAGATACATTAGGATGGATTGATACCAAAGGCTGAAGATGGCCTTGCAGTTGCCACGTTGTACCAGCATAGTGGTACATGGTATAGTGACCCCCAAAATGGTATAGTGGTATACCATTATAGTGGTATACCAAAATGCACCTGTTCATGCGCAGAAGAACATTTTTTCCGAGTTGTCGGACTTCACACTATCCTTTCCTTCTCTCCCCGACGGAGATCTATATCTTCTCCTTGTTAACCCCAATTGTTGGCCTGATCCCCACCTCCCCTCTTATCGTTCTAACTCGTACCGCACAGCATAACAACCGTGATTCATCAACTTGATGTTCTGGTTCAACAATACAGATGACGCTCGACTCGTCCCTTCCCTTTTAATTCCAAATCAATTTTCCAGGGAGGAAATTGATTTGATTAGCGATCCATTCAATTCGGTGCATTTAATCTGTGGAAGGCTACAAGGGGGACCTCTAGGGGCCCTGGTGGGTAGTGTGCCAAACATTATCCGTCCTTAGAGATAGGCTACAATCCAGAGTAACTATGGGACCTTTTACACTGACGTAGTAAGGTGCCACCTATGGGAAACCTATGGGAAATGCATAGCACAATCCAGAGTAAGTGCCTCTTAAGTCTTCCCATAGTTACTCTGGATTGTAGGGAAAGTTACTCTGGATTGTATGTACACTCCTGGGAGTAAGGCCTATGGAACACAATGGGACTTACTTCTGAATAGACATGCTTAAGATTGTGCCCTAAGGCTGCAATCCTAAAGACACTTTTCTGGGAGTAAGACCCATTGGACTCAATGGGACTTACTTCTGATTGCACTTTAAGATATATGTCTCCAATGAATTTGTCTTTCCCTTAATCCTGAATATAAAATATAGCTTATATGGCGCATTAGATTTGAGTAAATACAATATTTGGATTATAGGTATAGGTCAGTATCCAAACAATTTCCTATATTGTAATAAAAAATGTAACATAAACCCATTGTTGTATAAAGCAATGCAAGGTAAAAATCATAACATAAACCCATTGTTATTATTATTGTCATATAATTCATTGTTGTGTGTGGTAAAATTAAATTTCACATCTGCATTGCAGCTGTGCATTACAATTGCCAGTAAAAAAAAAATTTTAATCTCAAGTCTTTTAAAATGAGTTTGCGCATTAGATTTGATGGTGCATTTGATTTGCATAAGTGCACTATTTGGCTCAAAATAAAGCCAAGTTATGGTGTACGTACCAAGAATATGCTTGCACAAGTGCTTGGTTCCACCACCACCACCACCACCACCCTGTCTGTCTGTCTGTCTGTCTGTCTTTCTTTCTTTCTTTCTTTCTTTCTTTCTTTCTTTCTTTCTTTCTTTCTTTCTTTCTTTCTTTCTTTCTTTCTTTCTTTCTTCTTATATCCGCCCACCTGCCTGCTTGCCTACATGTCTGTCTGTCTGGTCCCAATCCTACCTACCTACCTACCTACCTATCTATCCATCTGTCCATCTATCATTTTAATAAAAGACCTTCCCCAAATTTCCATGTCACGTGGCACACCAGTCTGCCACGGCACAGTGGTTGAAAACATCTCACACCTCTGAAGGACCTCTCAGTGTGATCCAGACCCTCTAGTGCAATGGTATTTGGGCATTTCAGCCTGGGACCCCCTTTCAAATTTAAAAATTTGTCCGGGACCCCCTGTTAAACTTACTGGGGATGTTTTTCAATTCTAAACCCATTGTTATTGGAAGTAATAACTTGGAAGTAAGTCCCATTTGGCAGTAAGTCCCATTGTGTTCAATGAGACTTCCTCCCAGGAAAGCCCAGTGCCAGATTTCAGGATGGTGGATCCCACCCTCTCACCCTCTCACTTCTCCACCTGTGGTTGGGACCCCCACTTTGAAGACCACTGCTCTAGTGACTCCATTGCCTCTATTTATAATGCACCAAATGGGACACCATGATCTGTCTATGACCTTTTATTTGAATCCTGAACACTTGTCGGTGATACGGATCTCCTATGCCCTTTAACTTCTTTCTGCATCTAGATCATGTCTGGGACTCGAATGCCCCCTGTGGCAGCGGCCATCCCCACTTCTCTGCACCCACTGATATGTGCTACTATGT
Source organism: Cryptoblepharus egeriae (assembly GCA_030015325.1). Classification (NCBI taxonomy): domain Eukaryota; kingdom Metazoa; phylum Chordata; class Lepidosauria; order Squamata; family Scincidae; genus Cryptoblepharus; species Cryptoblepharus egeriae. Next base: position 5,300,249 of record JAREYC010000017.1, on the reverse strand, counting down.
GCCTTTATCTTCCTTCTGCATCTAGATCACGTCTGGGCCTTCCATCTGTCTTCCCCCTGTGGCAGCGGCCGTCCACACTTCTATGCGCCCACTATGGCCCATTTTTTAATCTCGCATTAAAATCTCTCTATGAGACATTAATCAAGCAGCAGGGACTCTGTTCTTTGCTGTAATCTTTCCACACCCTATTATTTTTCTTTTCCCCCATAAAACCACATGCAGTCTGCTTCTTGCCTTGTTCCCATAACGCCACACCCCAAAGGTCAACCATAATCACATTTGGAGCATGTGGGAGCTCCTTTAATACAGAAAAAGGAAAGTACGGGGAGCTTGCCACAACGGTGATGTTCATAATTCAGAGTGTGGGAAGGGCGCATAAGAGCGCCACATCCTCATATCTTTAAATAGGTTCATAAGTAGTATTCCTACAGTTGGGATAGGGGGAGAAGGACCAAAATGGGAAAGTAGCTTCAGATTCATTGCATTCCATCATCCATCACTTGTATGACTCCATCACCGAGATGCTCTTCAAGATGTGACAAAGATGCTCACTGGCGGTGCTTATTGTGCTTTCCGAATTTCCGCCGCAGTTCAATATTTTCCATGTCGACTCATCGCGCAACCAGGCCAAATAAACAGCATCGGCAGCTCATCCATCATAGTTTTAATTTTGAAACTAGGTGGAAATGTGCTGTCCGAGGAAGGCTCATATACCATACTTTCAACATCAGTTTCTGGGGGGGGGGGCAGTTTTCAGCGGTTAAACCCTATGGACCATGCTTAGAAATTGCAATGGCATAGACATCCCAAATCAGTGTGTTTATCTGTGTGTGGTTGTGTACATGCATGTGAGCGCATGACATTCCTCATAAGTAATCATAAAGTGATGCACCGGGGGAGGGGGGGAGGTGGTAAACGCTAATGAAATGTCAAACTGTATTTAATTGCATCTTGTTCTTCTATATTGTTTTTAAATTAAAATAGCACCCATGGGTGTCGAAGGAGAACAATTAGAGTTGGGACAGTGACACATGGGGAAGAAGGATCCAATCAATCTTTTTTTAAAAAAATAGATTGCATTGAGCAATCCTAACCATGTCTACTCAGAAGTAAGCCCCATTTGTGTCTTTAGGATTGCAGCCTCAGGGCATCATCCTATGCATGTCTACTCAGAAGTAAGGACACAATCCAGAGCAAATTCAGCCTGCTCTGACCTAACTGCACTCTCCTAACTATTCTGTATCCAGAGCAGAAAGTTATGCTGAATCCAGAGAGTCAGGAAGCCTGGGCTGCCCTAACTGCTCCAGAGCATGCTAAGTAATTGACACAAGGGGAAGACTTGCTCCTGAGGAGACACCCCTCAGATCACACTGAACAAGGAACAGCTGTGGTGCCTACAGTGGTGACATGACTCTGCACATCACCTGGTGCGGAAGTCTGCGTCATCCCTGAGATGTGCGCCCCCCCCTACCTGGACTGCGCAGTCACCAAAGTTGGCACCTGCGCAGTTGTTTCTGAAGCCAACTGGCTTCAGAAAGAGTACTGCGCAGGCACCATCTCTGACACCTGCGCAGTACTTTTCTGAAGCCTTTTGGCTTCGGGGGAGACTGTGCAGGCGTCAGAGTTGGTGCCTGTGCAGTACTCTTTCTGAAGCCATTCGGCTGCCGCTCCGCCTCCTGAGTGAGGCCAAATGGCTGTGCAGAGGCGCGGACTTTCTCTGCTCTAAGGAAGTCTCCTCTGAAGCTGTTCGGCATGCTCAGTGAGTTTCTGCGCAGTGTACCTCAGATGGCCGTTCAGGCCAGCTCCTCAGACAAGTGTCAGCTTCTGGCTGATTCTCCGCCTTGGAGCAGGCCTGAATGGGTGTGCTGACGCCCGGGGCCTGCCAAAGGACAGTCAAACTCCTCCGGCACATCACCCCATATGGAGCGCATCCCCAATGCAGGCCACACCATCCGCACCAGTCTGGTGACGCCACTGGGTGCCTGCCTTATAAGGAATCCCTGATGAGATGCCAGTACATTCTACAGTGAATACAAGGGGCTTCTTGGAGTGGCCTGCTGTATCCTGAGGTTTGTGGGCAGCCATAGATGTTCCATATCCTGAGGTTGAGAGGAAGGGGTTGCAGCTAGGATGGCCAAGAACTCAGATTTTTGGTCAACACTGCCATTCTTACTCGGGCCTTATCATGGACCCCTATGGGTCTACTCATTACTAAACCTGCTCCTGAGGTGGTATATCTCTGAGGAGCTGGAAGAGGCATTTCTGCTTTGGAAACAGGCTCTGGATACAGAGTAACTGCTCTGCCCTAGGCAATGCTCAACATGCCCTCAACTTGCCTCTCCTGAGCTGCTTAGGCTGCCCCAGTTAGGGCAGAGCAGGTCCACCTCTCTTAGGGCACCCTATCTTGCCTTGCTCTGCCCTAAGCCTCTTCCAGAGTAACTGGGCTGGAGCATCTTGCAGTTGCTCCAACCTAGTGTTAGATAGGGCAACCTAAGTGCTCTTATGTGGACATATTAGTTGCTCTGGATTGTCCTGCCTGTCCTATTCTATTTAATGGGGCTTATTCCTCGGAAAGTACAGATAGGATTGCAGCGTAAGGCTACAATCCAGAGTAACTACAGGATCTTTTACACTGTCGAAGTTACGGTCCCACCTATGGGAAACCTATGGGAAATGCATAGAGCAATTCAGAGTAACCCCCAAATCCAGCGTAATTACGGGAGTACGTAAGAGACTTTGCGTGCACCCACAGTTACTGCACCATCTAGTGAAAACGTATGGGAAATTCATATTGGAATCCAGAGTAAGTTGTTCTTACACCGGAGCAAGGACACCCTGTAGTCACTCTGAATTTTGCCTTATGTGCCTCTTACATCTTCCCGTAGTTACTCTGGATTGTAGGGTAAGTCTATTTTAATTTAATTTAAAATTTTAATTTATTTTAATTAATTTAATTTAATTAAAATTTAATTTAATTAAAATTTTAAATGCCTAGTGTGGCACTAAGGGAAAAAAATTCCCACTTAGCCATAAGGCTTCCTGGGTGACCTTGGGCCAATCACCCTTGGTCTGGCCTCCCTCACAGGGTTGTTGTGAGAATAGAGGAACTACAGACTAATGTGTGGAGGTCCTTGGAGGAATGTTGGTATAATAATGTGGGAAAAAATAAAATGTGTCGGTCTACTCCACACAAGGCTACGTCCACCCTAAAAAGTAAGTAAACATGCATCAAAGGCTGCAATACCGTTGAAAGTCGGGATGCAGAGATGAGCAAAGGCGATCGATATTCAGTTTAGGAATAATTGATAGAATGATACTGAAGCTGCTGTCAGAGGATTAAACTTCAGCCAATAATCATCACCTCCAGGCTTTTTATAATACTGAGAATCTCCTACCTAAGGAGGGAAATAATTTCTTGTGGAGGAGAAATTCTGACAAATCGCATTAAGTTGTCAGATACCTCCACATATATGCCTGCAATCGATGGGGCTCTTCCATATGGAGGAGAAGCGCATCTGCACGGTCCTCTGGTTGAGATGCCTTCCAAAGGCGATGGGACAGATTGATGGAGGTCGTGTCCATCGCAGGTTATAACCCATGATGGCAAAATCCAGACTAACTACAGGGAGTCCTTGTTCCAGTGTAAGAACAATTTACTCTGGATTACAATATGAATTTCCTATAGGTTTTCACTAGGTGGTGCAGTAACTATGGGTGCACGTAAAGTCTTTTACGTGCTCCTGTAGTTACTCTGGATTTGGGGGGATGTGTATGTGCCACCTAGAGGGCCGAGGTCTCCAAACCTTTTGGCAGGAGGTTCACATTGGGCAAAATCCAGAGTAACTATGGGGAGTCCTTGCTCCGGTGTAAGAACAACTTACCCTGGATTCCAATATGAATTTGCCATAAGTTTTCACTAGGTGATGCAGTAACTACAGGTACATGTAAAGTTTCTTACATGCTCCCGTAGTTACTCTGGATTTGGGGGATTGTCTCTCTGATGCTGTGTCGGGGGCCATAAAACTAATTTGGGGCACAATCCAGAGTAACTACAGGGAGTCCTTGCTCCAGTATAAGAACAATTTACTCTGTATTGCAATATGAATTTCCTATAGGTTTTCACTCAGTGGGGCCATAACTACAGGTGCATGTAATGTCTCTTACGTGCTCCTCTTTTTAATCTGGATTGTAGGGTAGATTTCCCTACATAAATTTACATAAATTTTCATATAATAATTATTGGAGTGGATTACATATAATATTAATTATTACTGGAGTGGGTTACATATAATAATTATTGGGGTGGATTACAAGGCTCGCCTAAGGGCCAGATAGAGGTGTATTGCCAGGGGCCACATTGCGACTTGTGGAGGGCCACACTTGGGTTTGGAGACCTTTACTATAGGGGAAGAGGAGAAAGTGAAACCTTCAGCAAACTTTTTTAACCCCTTTTGTGCTGGAAACAGTGCCATCTTCTGGCCCAGGCAACCCTTTTCCATTTCTTTTGTACAATATGCTATTCCAGATTCTTTTCCCCCCAAAATAAAACTACTTTTCAGAGTTGACAAATGTCACCTCGTCTCCCGCAAAATACAGAAACAGATGTTCATGACGATGGGAGACACATGCACAAAAAAGAAACCCAAAAATCAGAAATCTTTTAACTGCCAGAGTGTATTTTTGAACTCGCTTTCAGTAGTTAAAACCATTGAACCGCAATCAATAGAAAGCACAATCTCTCCTTTTTGTTGTTCCCCGATCATTCCCACTAACTGTTATGACTGCATCCCGAAAGTTTTTTTAATCGCCGCTTTATGTGGGGAGGGGGAAAATATTTTATTAACTCCTATAGACTGCCAGGATTTTCTCCGCCCTCCTTCTATTCTTGGAGGAAGCCGTTAAACGTGACAGGTAATTTTGTAAATGAAGGCAGTCAGCAAACATCTGTGGGAGACGATAATGTCGGAGCGGTTTTGCTGTTTTTCCGAAAAACTTAGTTACATTCAGCCGAGATTAATTTTTCATTGTCCTCCAGTTAAACGGGAATTGCTTACGCAGCTGCCTCTGTCGCAGCCCTGATTGCTTTCCAGCCACCGCCATGATCGTAAAAACGGGAGGCAGGATGCGGCGTCAGATGCATCTCTGTATTGAGCAGTCTGCAGATAAAATGTTCCCTGTGAACATTGGGGCAGGGTGACCAGATACCCAAACCTCAAAAGGAGGACAACCTCCTCTCACCCTGGCCTTTCTGACAGACAATGGCACATTTGCCTACTCATGAGTGAAGTCACAATATTGGGCACTTTCACTTTCCCATAGAATTCAATGCATTTTTAAAAAAAATTTCTTCAGCCATAACTTTTTATAAGGAAGGAGATAATTCAAAACTGATTTTTGCATTGGATTCTGCTCTTCAATATGAATCCAACGACATATGACATGATGGTGTCCTGCACACCATTGCAAAGTTTCAAAATGAAGCCAAAATAGAGGACAATGAAGCCCTTTTGGAGGACACCAGGACAGGAGGTTAAAAAAGAGGACAAATCCAGAAATTTCTGGTCATATGATTACCCTGGTTGGGATGTAAGACCATGTTAGGGATGGTAGCGTATCTACCATGGTGGCGTATCTATAGTGTGGCAAATGGGGTCACCTCGGTGTCACTTGCTGGGGTACTGTGATAAGTTGGGGTAAATTGGTACTGGGGTACTTGTTGGGGTAAGTTGGAGTACTGGGCACAGGTTTACCCGTATTCATCCAATGATGCATTTTTGCACCATTTTCAGGGGACTTCCAAAAATCAATCAATCAATCAATCAATCAATCAATCAATCAAAAGAAGTACAATATTTTTTCTCTTTTTAGGGGAGCTTATCATCTGTGAATTATTGCATAAATAATTGTCTTGTCTTCTCAGAAGTAAACTCCACTGTGTTCAATGGGTCTTACTCCCAGGAAAATGTCTTTAGAATTGTAGCCTTGGTAGAACAGGTGAATTCTCTATCTGTCCTTCTCTGTACAGCCTGATGGATGAATTCACTTGGTAGACAATCCTCCTTTAGCTCTGAGACCCCCTTTGTGACTCTTGGACCCAGATACATTGTACCCCCTGGACCCCTCTGTCATGTTCCCTGGTGAGATCAGAAAATGTAAGATGGATCATTTTCAAGGTCCCCCCCTTTGGTTCCCAGGTTTATTTTTTGAACCCCGGACCATGTACAATGTACCCCCTGAAACCCTAACCCATGATCCCTGGCAGTTCAGAAAATACAGTATTTACTTGAATCTAATGCGCCATTGAATCTAATGCGCACCTTATACTTATAATCAAATACCACATTTACTTGCACCTAATTAACCACCAAATCTAATGCGCACTCTATACTTATAATCAAAATACCCCATTTACTCACACTGAACTAACCACCAAATCTAATGCGCACTCTATACTTATAATCAAAATACCTCATTTACTCGACCTAATTAACCACCAAATCTAATGCGCACCCGATACTTATAATCAAAATACCTCATTAACTTGCACCTAATTAGCCACCAAATCTAATGCGCAACCGATACTTATAATCAAAATATCTCATTTACTCAACCTAATTAATCACCAAATCTAATGCGCACCCTATACTTATAATCAAAATACCTCATTTACTTGCACCTAGTTAGCCACTGAATCTAATGCGCATCCTATACTTATAATCAAAATACCTCATTTACTCACACTGAATTAACCACCAAATCTAATGATTTTGGAGACTGGCCCTACAATCCAGAGCAACTACGGGAGCACGTAAGAGACATTATATGTATCCGTAGTTACTGTACCACCTAATGAAAACCTATGGGAAATTAATATTGCAATCCAGAGCAAATTGTTCTTACACCGGAGCAAGGACTCCCCGTAGTTGCTCTGGATTGTGCCCTAAATTTGACTGGAAAATGTATTAGATTCGAGTAAATACAGCATAAGAAAATTTTCAGACACCATTCCTTTGGCTCCTGGGCCTATTTAAGACCGGGTGCTTGAGCACAATTTTCCCCCTGTACCCCTTTTTGTGGGTCCTGATAGGTGGCAGCACATGGGGGTATTCAGGACAGCCCTTATACCACTTAATGCAGGTTTTATATTCTGTTAACTTTGAAGAAGTGGGGAATCCAGTTGGCTTCAGCTTGTGATAAAGAACATCAGTTTTCCTACGGATAAAGATCATCCAGTTTCCTATGTGAAGGTTGGATCTGCAAGGGCAAGGCATGGACCAGAAAAAGAGAGAGAGAGAGAGAGAGACATTGTTTGCACATGTTGTAATGCTTAAGTCCTCTTCTGACCTTTTATGGAATTTAGTTTTGACAGAAATGTCAAGTAATAACTCAAACGGGAGCCTTGAACAAGCTTTGTCAGTGAAGGTATTGATAGAAATCTACAAGGAGATGGAGGTGGGAGAGATCTGATATTTGAAACACATGGGAGCTCCTACCCCAGGTATCTTTTACCGTCCATATTAGCACCCTCTTCCTTGAGTCTCTATTGGAAAATTAAAAGGCGCATTGATTTGTTTGTATGAGAGTGCGTGTGTCCCATGAAGTGTCAGACAGATTCTGACACTTTCAGAACATCTCTGGACAGAGATGGTGATAGTAATCTCCTTTTTATTTATTTATTTATTTATTCATTCATTCATTCATTTACTTATCTATTTATTTATTTGTCTGTTTGTTTACTTACTTTCTTATATCACTTACTTTCTTATACTTTGTTTACTAATAAATTAAAAAAGTGACAGCACAATCCTAACCCCTGGATACTCAAACACAAGTGGTAATAGCGATCTCCTTTTATTTATTTATTTATTTATTTATTTATTTATTTATTTATTTATTTATTTATTTATTTGGCTGTCTGTTGACTTACTTATATTACTTATATTTTGTTTACTAATAAATTTAGAAAGTGACAACACAGTCCTAACCCCTGGTTACTCAAGCACAAGTGGTAATAGCAATCTCCTTTTATTTATTTGTCTGTCTGTCTGTTTACTTACTTACTTATATTACTTATATTACTTATATTTTGTTTACTAATAAATTTAGAAAGTGACAACACAGTCCTAACCCCTGGTTACTCAAGCACAAGTGGTAATAGCAATCTCCTTTTATTTATTTGTCTGTCTGTCTGTTTACTTACTTACTTATATTACTTATATTACTTATATTTTGTTTACTAATAAATTTAAAAAGTGACAACACAATCCTAACCCTGGTTACTCAAGCACAAGTGGTAATAGCGATCTCCTTTTATTTATTTGTTTGTCTGTCTGTCTGTCTGTCTGTTTACTTACTTACTTATATTACTTATCTTACTTATCTTACTTTCTTATATTTTGTTTACTAATAAATTTAGAAAGTGACAGCATAATCCTAACCCCTGGTTACTCCAGCACAAGTCCTGGGGGTGTCATAAAAGTGTGCCATTGGTGGCACATTAGTTAGGCCAGAACACAGACAATCCTATCCATACTTTCCTGGGAGTAAGCCAGGAAAGTAGGTAAGTAACTATAATGGAATTTACTTCTGAGTGGACATGCATAGAATTGTGTCCTGAAGTTTCTAAAAGGAACAAGCATAGGATTGGGCCCTGAAGTTTCTAAAAGGAACTGGCTTTAAAAAAAATCTCTTAAAAAATTTTTCCAGAACATGTTGACTTAGGGCACAGAGGTGGGCCCAAGCCGGTTCAGGCCAGATCGCCCGAACCGGTGGTTGATTCTGGCTCTCTGCTACCGATCCGGTAGCTAAAGTGGGGCCAGAAAACAGGGTGCACCGGTTCGGTGCCTGGGGAAGCCCTACACTGCGTGTGCGTCAACCTTGACACACACGCAGTCATGTCCTGAAGCTGGTCGGTTGACCAGCTTCAGGACGCGACTGCGCATGCATCAATCTTAGCCCACACGCAGTGCGCCAGGGTTGTGGACCACCCCTCGCCCCACCCACCCACACCCGCAGCATGCTGGGGTGGGTGGCATGCCCTCCCCGGCCCCAGCCCCGCCCCTGGCCCTCACCAACCCCTAACAACGGCCCCACCCCCTGACCCCTGCTTGGCCTGCCGACTTCCGGCGAACCGGATGTTGGGCCAGGCCGGGCCCATCACTGGCTCACAATCCTAACCATGTCTACTCAAAAGTAAGCCCCATTATGTTCAATGAGTCTTACTTCCTGGAAAGACACTTTCCACTTTCCTGAGATCTAAAATTCTGAGGCAGAACTTTTTTTGTGAGTATGGAAGGAAATGTCCTGACTTACCTGACTTACCCCCAAATCCAGAGTAACTACAGGAGCACGTAAGAGACTTTACATGCACCATAGTTACTGCACCACCTAGTGAAAACCTATGGGAAATTCATAAACTGTTCTTATACTGGAGCAAGGACTCCCCGTAGTTACTCTGAATTGTGCCCTTATTCAAGTTGCGAGAATGAGGCTGCAATCCTATCCACCTTTACCTGGGAGTAAGCTCTACGGACAATCACGGGACCTACATTTGAGTAGATATGCGTAGAATTGGCCACAATTTCAGTACTTGCTCCATTTTCAGATATTGGAAAATCAACATATTGATTTTATTTTTACTTTAGCACAGTCCCGCAAGGGGACCTTAGGCATGGGTCTCAGTTGGTTCAATACTTAAAGCAACCCTGCCAAGCCTATAGAGGTGTTACCTGCAATCATGTTGACGGCTGGAAGACAGAACATCTTCTTTGGAATGGTTTCCACTTTCCATCATGTTCCCGGTGTCTCTGCAGATCTCGGCATTCAGCTGAGTTTATAGAAAAGCGGCCGTTCCATTTACACCTTCGATGTTCTCAGTTCTGTGGCTTGTCACAAAAATCTGTGCGCTTCCCGGCAAAAAGGCATGAATAATTACAGAAATTGGGTTTCACCCCCTCCTCGCTCCTGCACTAGGAAGCAACACGAAACCAGAGAAAGTCTATTAATTCATATCCAGGCTGTTGAGCATTCAGGATGACTTTTTTGAAGTTGAAAAGAACTGTTTGTCCCAGTTGGGACTAACTCTGATGCTCAGTCCGTGTTTGGGTTCATAGGCCCATATCCTAAAAGTCAAATTAAGCCCTTTGCGATGGAGCGGTTAAGGTGACTTTCCATAAATAACGCTAGAGGGTGACGTAACTGTGGGGACCCGTAACTGCTCTGGATTTTGCCCATATTCTTTGCCCATATTTCTATGTATTTCTTTGTCAACTGCTTTGTGAATTTTTTAGTGGAAAAGTGGTTTATAAATACTGTAGATAGATAGATAGATAGATAGATAGATAGATAGATAGATAGATAGATAGATAGATAGATAGATAGATAGATAGATACATACATACATACATACATACATACATACATACATACATACATACATAGATTGATACATAGATTGATACATAGATACATAGATACTCTGTGTGTGTGTGTGTGTTCGTGTGTGTGTGTGTGCGTGCGCCTAAGTGGCACAGTGGCGCCTCACATAACAAACGCCTCATGTAAAGTATGTTCCATATAAGAAGGCTAAATTTCCAAGGAATCCTGCTTCATATAACAAGCAAACCCCTCTGGCACCTAAAGGGCACGCATGCTATGCAGCTCTGATACTCCACACAGAGGCTCTTTAAAAGGGCTGCCAGCCAGCGCTGCTGCCTCTAACTGTTCCCAACTTGGGGGCAGTTGCCTGGGGGTGCCAGTGGCAGCTGCCCCAAACTGCCCCCAAGTGCCCCCACTGGCCACCTTGAACCTCCAGCAGCAGCCCAGGTAAGCGTCTTTGATTGCAGCCTCCTAACCAGGTCTACCAGAAATAAACCCCATTGTGTTCAATGGGTCTTACTCCCAGGAAAGGGAGTATTCTTTATTCTGAATGTCCTATATTTTTCTTGGGCATCCTATGTTTTTGCTTTTATTCTGACATGTCCTACATTTTTCTTGTGCATCCTACATTTTGCTTTTATTTTGACATGTCCTACATTTTTCTTCTGCATCCTACATTTTTGCTCTTATTCTGACATGTCCTACATTTTTCTTGTGCATCCTACATTTTTGTTTTTATTTTGACATGTCCTATATTTTTCTTGTGCATCCTCTTTTTTATTATGGTCACCTTGATTGCAGCCTCCTAATCATGTCTACCCATATGTAAGCCCCATTGTGTTCAATGGGTCTTTACTCCCAGGAAAGTGTCTTCTCCAATGGGAGAAGGATTTGTGTGCTTGAAAACCCCTCCTGTGATGTTGGTGTTACAGGATCAGCCCTTTGCAAAGGCACAATTTCCTCTGGTTTTCTTGCTTGGCAATAGTTTCCTTTTTGAATTGAATAGGGACCTTAAAGCACCTTATATAGAGTTATGTTCCAACAAGAACTAGATTATACTATATTTCCGCAACGATTCCTTATTTCCCAGAATGCTGAGATTGAAATGCACCCATTTTTCTCCAGCGTTTTGGAGATCAGAACAGAGCAAATAAGAGCAATATGAAAATGTTGCAAATGGTGGAAAAACTGCTTTGACAATAAGATTTCTTTATTTTCTCATTTTTCTTCTTAAAACATCCCGGTGCTCAGTCGGTGTTTGAGCAAAGTTATTTGCAATACTTGGAAAAAAGGGCACAGCACAAACACTGTGCAGTCAAAGGTCTTGAAAAGTGTGCTGCTTTTACTGTGGGTTGCAATGTCATGTGTGAATTTGAAGTTTCTACCTGCTGTGTCCGATGCTGGTTCATTTAGCACAGACGACTCCAGTGATTCTAAAGTCTCTGGGGAAGAGATTTTAAATACTTTTCAGCTCACAGCACACTGACAAGGCCAGAGGCACCACAAGGGTGTCCATCACCCAGTGTGGAGGCAAGCACATCACCCCCTGCATGTGTGATGGTTGCACATGGGCACTGTGCCTTCGAAGCCTCCAGCCCTGAGTCAGTGAGAGCTGGAGGCTCCAGAGGTGCAATGTGCATGTACAATACTTGCACGAGCACATTATGGGCAAAATCCAGAGTAACTATGGGGAGTCCTTGCTCCAGTGTAAGAACAACTTAGGCTGCAATCCTAAAGACACTTTCCTGAGAGTAAGACCCACTGAACACAATGGGACTTACTTTTGAGTAGATATGGTTAGGATTGTGCTGTTACTCTGGATTGCAATATGAATTTCCCATAGGTTTTCACGAGGTGGTGCAGTAAATACGGGTGCACGTAAAGTCTCTTACGTGCTCTCGTAGTTACTCTGGATTTGGGGGTATGCTTCCCCATCCCCAGATTAGAGGCAGGCCAGCAAGCCCATCACTAGGCTGGGGAAACCTAATGTGCATGTGTAATTGTCACATGTGCGCATTAGGCTTCCCAGCCAGTGGGAACGCTAGTGATGAAACACATCTGGAGTGTCACCCTCTTCTGCGCATCACCCAGTGCAGGCCGCACCAGCCGCACACCGGCAACACCACTTCACAAAGTGCTAAAATTGTCAAATTATCAGTTCTTTGACCAGTGATAAAGCACAACATGCTGCTAGCAAGAGGCTCAAATTCCCCAACTATCCATGTAATAAATGATGTTCCACAAAGTTCCGTGGCACACCTGCAGACCATCCGTGGCACACCAGTGTGCTGTGGCATACCTGCAAACCATCCATGGCACACTGGTTGAAAATCACTGCTCTACATCCTGCTGTCTGATTGATAAATGCCAAGGAGTGTTGCTATAAGATGACGATGATGGTGGTGATGATGATGATGATGATGGAATATTGCTATATTGGCACTTGGGATATAGTGTCTCTCCCTCCCAAATAGCAATTTATTTAACTTTTGATGCACGTTCGCCTAATCTCCCCTCTCATTTTCACAAACCACTTGGAGCTACTGGGACCCACCAATACTACCCACTGGAGTTACTACCCACTAGTGGATCCACAGTCTAAGAAACACTGCACTACTTTGACAGCAGATGTTAAAATGGTCCTTTTTCCACCTCCCCATGCCCGTCCCGCACCCTACATATTCCTAGTTATGCTGTTGCCACCATGGATCCCAAGGTTCGATCGTATTCTGATCCTCACTGTCAGTTGACCACTTGAGAAAATTTACTTTAAAAAAACAAAAAGCAAAGCAAACTTGAAGCAGTGTATTTGCTTTTCTTGGAGAATATATTCCTCTGCTCCCTGTCATAATGAGGGCCAGAGATGTGTTCAGGGCAGAGAAGTTCTGACTGTTAGGGGGGAAAAAAGTCCCACTGAAAATATATGAGCCATGCAGTGTCAAGAAAAGTTAAATCCTACAAGTAAGTGCCGAGGAGGCTGACAATTGATGGTGTTTCGGAGGCTGGAGGAAGGCAGGAGCCCAGCTGTGACTGTTCCGTCTCTCCAAAAATGTCAGCTGCATATTTATTTGCCATCGTTCGGATGGAGTCCAGCTCCAGACTGCCACTTTTCCAGGCCTGTCTCTTGCTCTTATTATGCGTTTCCCCAAAGAGCCTCATCTTCTCCATTAGAGTTTAGGCACTGATTAAATTTCTACTATTTTCTCTAAGGGTCAGAGTTTTATTTGGGAATGCTTGTTCTTACCGGAGGAGCAGACTCTGGTGTTTGAGTCCTTGAGTCATAAATGGCAGAAAGGATACGGGTTGGGCTTGTCCTATAGACCTTGCAGTATGCCCCCCCCTACAAAAAATATTATGGGTGTGCTTGAGAGGAACACTAAGGGTAGGGCCATTAGTATTTGATTTTACTCTGTAAACAGCTTTGTGAACTTTTTGTTGAAAAGTGGTATATAAATCAGACGGACGGACGGGCGGATGATGGATGGATGGATGGATGAATGGATGAGTGAAGGAAGGAAGGAAGGAAGGAAGGAAGGAAGGAAGGAGGGAGGGAGGGAGGGAGGGAGGGAGGGAGGGAAGGAGGGAGGGAGGGAGGGAGGGAGGGAAGGAAGGAAGGAAGGAAGGAAGGAAGGAAGGAAGGAAGGAAGGAAGGAAGGAAGGAAGGAAGGAAGGAACAGGCAGATCAGATAGATAGATAGACAGACAGGCAGCCAGCAGGGTAGGCAGATACAGGGAAGGAGGGAAGGAAGGAAGGAAGGAGATAAGATAGACAGCCAGGTAGATAAAGAGATACAGTAGAAGGAAGGAAGGATAGATCAGATAGATAGGCAGGCAGGTAGATTCAGAGGTAAGCAGGCAGATTGATCAGATCAGTTCAGATAGTGAGAGAGATCCCCACTTACCTCTTGATGCCCCCACATGACACATGGAGTGCCACCCCACATGGTGCGTCACCATGACCACCCTCAGCCTATACCCATCCTGACCCACCTTTCCAGACCCTGTCTTTATATTTGTGGCTGACTTTTCAGAAACAGAGCCTTCGTTTGAAAGCTGATCCCGTAGAGGTGTTTATTTTATCCACCACGTCTCTCCAAAGCCCTTTAAAGCCCTTAAGCTGTTGCTCTTGCCTGTGGAGGAAAAAGCTGCTTTTCTTCCCACAATGGCAAAGCGAGACGTCCACGTTGGACAAAACAGCCCGCCAACTTCTCCGGGGCGTCAAAAGACGATCGGAGCAGGCAGCCTGGTGGGGAGACTTTAATTCTTGGAAAATGCCACTTTAGGTATTTGACTCTCTGTGTTTTAAGTGGTAGAGGAACCAGCCTTCAGTCAAATTAAAAGCAAAGAGAGAGAGAGAGAGAGAGAGAGAGAACTCCAACCATTAACTTGGGCAATGGTAGCGGATGGCAAAGATTTTTCCGTAGCCTTTTGATCTGCAGACAGCTTGGTGGGTGCCGTGGATATGCCCTTGTCTCAAAGCAGAAGGGAAAGCAAATTAATTGTTGGCCCCGGCAAGGAAAAGAAGTGGTTATGTACCCAAGACATAAGAGAGCAATTGCTCCGAGGAGGAGAACATGAGCTGAGAAGTCGAGATCACGCTCTGTGAGTTGAAAGTCCCAAGTTGGGTTCATGGAAACATCTCTGGTTGTAACGCATGGGGAGATGCTCCTAGCCGTTATGTAGCTTTGTGCGCATTGGGAAAGGCTGAGTCCTGGCAGCTATGCGGTGTGATGCTAGGAACAGGGTGTCATTGACTGCCTTCTTTGGATTGGACTCAATTTGGAAAGTTGTATCACTCTGTTAACCAGCAGGCAACTATTGAAGAGATCTGTTTGATGGACAGTGCAGTCCTAACCTATACGTTGGCCGGCACAAGTCCTGACACAAGTCCCGTCCTAGCCTGGGTGCCATAAAGCACTTCTCTTGCACTTCCGAATGGGTTAGGCTGGTGCACAGATATGCACCAGCCTCCCCCTTGCCTACCTTGCAAGGTTGTTGTGAGGACAGGAGGATGGAAGTAATTAAAGCTTCGTATGATGCCTTGGTCATTTGGGTTGATATGGGGAAGGGAGGGTATAAACCTCTTGAATGAATGAATGAATGAATGAATGAATGAATGAATGAATGAATGAATGAATGAATTTGGAAAGTGAGGGTATTAAGCCCTTAAATGAATGAATGAATGAATGAATTGTACTGGCCTAAATAGGTTGGGATTGTGACCTGAGATACATAAAATTACAAATTAGATGGATAGAGAGAATAGAGGTATACTCTTTTCCTTCTCGCACCTCTTCAGAACCAGGAGACAGCCACTAAAATAAATTTGGATTAAAAGTAACTCTCTAATAAAGTGGGAGAGTTAGAAGGAAATATTTCTTGAGCCAGATGTCATCAATCTGCGGAACTCCATGTTGAAGGATGTAGTGATGATACCTGGCCTAATTGCCTTTGAAAGAGAATTTGGACAAATTAATGGAGGAAACGTCCATCACAGGTAACAAGCCATGATGGGTATGTGCAACCTCCTGGTTTTGGAAATAGGTACCTGAGAATGCAAGGTGTGGCACAGGTTATTTTGTGATGACAAATGAACGCAAGTTGTGGTGTAAAATTGTGAGCATCAGGGAGTGGCAAGAAGTCCGGGCTGTTCACCCCAAATTTGATACCACCTCTGTAATGGAGTTCTTCCATCTCAGAACTTTCCACCTTTTCACTCTCCCTTCTTGGTCTCCCTTCCAGAAGTACCGGCAACACCTTCAGCGAGGTTGTGAGGCTAAACTTCGAAATCGCCAGCTTCAGCAGCCTTTCCGGAACGCAGCCCATCACCTGGCAGGTGGAATATCCGCGGAAGAGGACAACTGACACAGCCCTCTCCGAAATCTACATTTGCCAGAAGGATCTGGTTGGGATTGTCCCATTGGCCATGGTGAGTGAATACATCAGTATATACTGCTTTTAAACAAATGCTCTGTTGATATCGGTGTTGTGGTTCGATTATGGTGAAGCCATTAATTGCATTAAAAAAATCTGAGGAGGTCAGGGCAAAGATAGACCTCTTCACCCTGTTCTCACAACAGCCCTGTAAGGTAGGTCAGGCAATTGGATAGATTGCCCAAACAAGAGGAACCTGACCTCATTTGGCGTCAACCATCCAGTATGTGGATGGATAATAAAAAAACCACCTGGAAATGAAACACAACTCTTTAAAAACATGATTTGAAATTATTTCCAAGCGCCGCTTGCATCTGTTGCTCAG
This sequence comes from Cryptoblepharus egeriae, assembly GCA_030015325.1. NCBI lineage: Eukaryota > Metazoa > Chordata > Lepidosauria > Squamata > Scincidae > Cryptoblepharus > Cryptoblepharus egeriae. Next base: position 5,283,613 of record JAREYC010000017.1, on the reverse strand, counting down.
CCAGGCCCGGTGATAAGTCTCGTTGCTGGCCAGAATGTAGATAAGGCAGCCCAGCGGTCAAAGAATTGGCTTTGCTAGCCGGATCAGGCGAAACCAAACGTTCTGGCTTGGCTCGGACATTCCAGCTGGGCTCCTTTTTATCCCGCCTCCGTTTGAACGTTAATCTCCCACAGAGCCGATTACCTGCCGATTACCTTGTTCGGAGCCGGAGAAAGAGTCAAAGAAAAGGTTTGATCCTGCCATCTGCTAAGATGTTAGAACTGCTCCCCGGATATGGGAAGCGGAGCAGAGCTGGTTCTGCATGAAAATAAGGTCTCTGCACTCAGTGGCGTAGCTAAAGCGGGGTGGACCAGTCAGGTCTTAGAGGGAACCTCTCTCCTTCGGTGCCATTCCAGGTATGGGAAGCAAAATGGAGCCGTTCGGAGTTGTACGGAGCTGTGCAGTGCCTCCGAATAGGTGAGGCTCCCTCCAATTCCTCACCGCTCTGCCCCCTCTAGTTATGCCACCGTCTACACTTCAGCCAGAGCGTCACCTCTAATCGTAACAACTTTTATAGTGGGATTTCTTTCCCTGACATAACATGCCAACATTTCTTCAAGGAGGCCTTCCTGACATCTCCAGGATTGCTTCACGAGCCACCTGGAGAGTGATGCCAGTTCTTGGAGACTCACCAAGAAACACACAAGATAAGAGATCTGCATCTTGGTGCCCTCCCTTGGACCTGGCATTCAGAGACAGCTAACTTCTAGAATCATAGAGTTGGAAGGGACCCAGTAGGACACTAGTCCTACCCCCTCCCTCTAGCATGAAACTTTCCTAGAGCATCTTGTACAGAAGTATGTGATGGACTGGTCCTCCAGAAATTTTCTCCCTTCGAAGGTGTCTAGGTTTCATGCCATCTCCATATCATGTAGCAAGGAGTTCCACAGATTATACCAGCAGATCTTCCAGTAGCTGTGAAGGCAATCACGGGTGAGAAGTTGAGAACCCAACCGAAGCGGACCTTGGATGCCCAATCTGAAGTCCAGAAAGTGGGTCAGCACAACCCAGAGGATTTGGCCCAGCAGAACCCACTGGCCCAGCACAACCACATCCGCAGTCCCTCCAAAGAATGTTGCAGCTCACCATAAAGGATGAGGTGGTTCTCTGCGCCACTAAGATCATGGTCAAAGTCCTCAAACATCCAAATGCGCTCCTTTACACACTATAACAAGCAAGCTGGCAGCACATTGACAGCGCCGTCACACCACCGATATCCACATTTACAACGGCACGCCGGAGAGAATGGAAAGTTGAGCAAATGAAATGGAAAGGGGAGGACAGGGGGCATTAATTTTAATCTGGGTGCTACGGGAATTGGCGCCTCTCCTGCTTTCCCTCCCCTCTTTATCAATGCTGATTGTCCTTCTGCCGGATTTGTTACCTCCCCAAACAATAGTAAATGCTCTTCCATTGCAATTTATTACACTTGTAAGCTTTCCGAAAATCCTCTATTAGAGAAAAATGGTTACGCTGCAGTTTATATTAGCTGATGTCTATCGAATGCCGAACATCGGTCTTGGCATTTCCGGAGACGCCACGCTCTGATTTTCCATCAGGTCAGACCCAAACTGGGATTGACTGGGAACACTGGATGAATATCAGAGAACGTTATCCAAGGAGGCACCTTCCAAAGCCTCTTGTATATAGAGCTTTCATCTCCTATTCATTTTTTGGCTCCTTGTTCTGCGACTGTCATTTATTAGTTTTGATACAGCATTAGCTGCCTCGATGGCCCGATTAAAGAGACACAAGCATGGAGGATAAATATTTTAAGCAAACAAATCTCTGCATTTTTGAATGTAATTATTTAAAAAAATACTTCTTGCAAGTAGAAATCTAGCAAGGGAAACAGCTCAGTATATTACCCATAGGGGACCTCCAAGCTTTTAGGGAAATTTTTATTTTTATTTTTCTACCTGGGGATGCTGCCAGGTATAAACCATGAATGTCTTGCAGGCACAGCAGGGATTCCAGCACAGATCTGCATCAAGGGGAATTTCATACTGCAATGCAGCAAAGATGCGGAGTTACCTTCTGCTTGAGATTTGCCCCAAATGGGTTCCCCAAATGAATGGTTAAGGCCTATATCCTAAAGTGGAATTAAGCCCCTTGTTCCAGAGCAGTTAAGATGACTTTCCATGAGATAACACTAGAGGTTATCTAGTGACGTAACTGCGTGGACCCGTAACTGCTATGGATTTTGCCCTAAGAAATATTTCCTTTTGTCTGTACTAACTCCCATGACACTCATTTTTAATGGATGCCCCTGGTTCTGCTGTTGTGCTAATGGGAAAAAGAGCATCCCTATATCCATTGCATGAAAACCACTTTCATCGGAGGCACTGATACGCTGTTAGCTTTCTGCTTTAGATGTTTGCTGTACAGATAAGCCCATTGAGGGAGGATTGTATGCCCACCAATAGGTTTCCTTGGCTGTAATCCTAAAGACACTTTCCTGAAAGTAACACCCATTAAACACAATGGGACTACCTTCTGAGTAGGCATGGTTAAGATTGTGCTTCAAAGAGTATGAAGTTACTTCCCTAACCCACCTTCCCCAACCAGCCTTCTTTTTCCAAATGTTTTTATAGTCGCTTCCCCATCATACGTTCCTCTGCCTGCGTTATTACTTGTACTGATCAAAAATTAAAGACGAGCCTCCAAAATTAGGCAAGACAAGGTGGTTACGGCTCCCCGCAGAGTTCCAAAATGGTCTATGTTAAACCACGGGTGGCTTCGAGGGGCAGCAGTTCGGTACATCACTCTTTTTCCCCCAGGCTGGTTCTGTTCCAAATGGATTTCAGAAAGCAAAACCCACCAATATCGACCCCAGCGCTGTTCTGCGGCGGCAGTCACTGAAAAATTGAAGAGCCGGAGTAACCGCTGGGTGGCGCATACCACCTGTCGCGAGGGGGATGCGCACAGCTAATAAAGCCCATCCAGTTGTCTGCGCAAATTGATCATGACCGGTGGTGATCCGACATTAAGGGGCGAATGATGCGTTTGTGGCGCAGCTGATGTTTGCTTTTAAAATATTGGGTTGGCAATATCCTTGCTGGGGAGGCTCCGATTCTGGGAAGGAATGATGAGGACAAGACGGAATAGGGCACATCCCCCCAAATCCAGAGTAACTGCGGGAGCACATAAGAAACTTTACGTGCATTCGTAGTTACTGCACCACCTAGTGAAAACCTATGGGAAATTCATATTGGAATCCAGAGTAAGTTGGTCTTACACCAGGGCAAGGACCCCGCAGTCACTCTGGATCTTGCCCATCCTGTCTCTTTTATCTGAGCTTCTACCTTTTTTCCTCTGTATGATCTTGCTGGCTGAGTCATGCTGATACCCCCCATAAATGAATGAATGAATGAATGAATGAATGAATAAACAAACAAACAAACAAACAAACAAATAAATAAATAAATAAATAAATGCTCAGCAAATCTGGTAAATAATTGGTTAACGGGAATTATGTATCTTCTCTTCTGTAAACTTGGGCTTCGTTCCGACATCGTTACCAAGTTCATTGCCCCCTCTATAATACCATATTCATTCAAATCTAATGCGCACGCTATACTTATAATCAAAATACCGCATTTACTCTAATCTAATTAACCATCAAATCTAATACAGACCCTCATTTAGGAGACAAAATTCAGCTGAAAAGGGTGAGCGTTAGATTTGAGTAAATACAGTAATCAAAACACCACATTTACTCAGATCTAATAAACCATTGAATCTAATGCATATCTTGATTTAGGAGATTAACCCCCAAATCCACAGTAACTACAGGAGCACATAAGAGACTTTAGGTGCACCTGTAGTTACTGCACCACCTAGTGAAAACCTATGGGAAATTCATATTGGAATCCAGAGTAAGTTGTTCTTACTCTGGAGCAAGGACAACTACTCCCCGTAGTTACTCTGGATTTTGCCCGAAGAGCACAATCCTAACCATGTCTACTCAAAAGTATGCCCTATTTTGTTCAATAGGAAAGTGTCTTTAGGATTGCAGCCTAAATTCAGCTGGAAAGGCTGAGCATTAGATACGAGTAAATACAGTAATACCCATGAGGACTAGAAACTTATTTTTCTGAAAACCAAAGCTTGAGATTTGGTGATGTTTTAGAATGTATCTGCTTTGGGGTATTTGTGCCAATCTGAACGCTGAGGAGCTCATCCAAAAGTGTATGTCGGGATAAAATATTCATGTTTTGTTTTTACTTTAAACTCAGTGTCTGCTGATCACCGTGATAAAATCTCTGCTGAGTATATTATCCAATAAATAAGTTATTGTAGCCGTAGGGCCAAGTACATAAACATCGCTGCATTTTAAATTTGGAGTTCAAAGGGGTTGAGAGTCAATCTGCATGGGGTGAAATGGACTTGGGGGGGGGGCCTTGGTTGTTGGGAACCCATCATGACTCTTTCTTGATAGCTGTTGCAAGAAGTGATGGTTTGATTTACAGTTTGGTGGCTGGAAAGTTCTACCTCGGAGATGTTGCTGGAGCTAATTCACAGCAAGAAACGGACTTGGCAAGGGAAGCCTCATAACCGCCTCCAGCTTAACATGGAGACAGATGGACTTTGAGCATAGTTGTTTGCATGTCTGAATAGACCCCAAGCCAATTCAGACATGTGTTATGTTGGCGCTGTCGCCAGACAACTCCCGAGGTCAGCAAACCATTGCTCAATTTTTTTAAATCCTGAGGATCTCCGTACTCCTCTAAGAATCACAATTTGTCCTTTGATTTCTGCCTAATTATTAAGTGGTTCTCAAACTTTTTCATGCTTGGAACCACTTTTTAGAATATCAGGATCCACTTTTTAGAATATCAGGATCCACAGGAACTGATGCGACCCTCCGGAGCCCTTTATCCAGCCCCCAGGCTTTCTCAACAGCATGCATATTGAAATATGTAGAATATTTATTGATAAATTATTAAGTTTTAGTATGTTTTAATAAATAATAATAACAATTTATAAAAATAATTAATTGTTATTAATTAAAACTGAGCACAATCCTAAAGATGTCTGCTCAAAAGTAAGACCATCTATCTATCTCTCTCTCTCTCTCTCTCTCTCTATACTTATATGTACACACATACATATATATATATCCACTATATATATACACACTATATACCATATATCCATCTATACACACACACACACACACACACACACACACACACACACACGCAAAATGTACTTGCATTGTGGGAGTAAAATACCGCCCTGTATGTCATTTCCCTCATTGCGCAACACGCTACCATATGCATGACCTGTCATGTACATCAACTCCCGCACATCTCCCCATACACAACATCCCCCATGCACAATATGCAACATATGCAACATCCCCCCCATATGCAACGTCCCCCATCTGTACACCATCCGCCACAACCATCCCCCCACTGCTGGGCAAAGGCAGCACTTGGGTTTGGGCACTGATTAGTCTTCAGTGTTAAGTACAGACTGAAAATGTGTTGCACCCCTTTTCAGGCCCTTAGAGGTTAAATTTCTAGAAATCAGTTCTTGGAGGGGCTTCCGTCATAGAAGGAATAACCTCCCCAAATTACATGCTTTTAGGTCCAGGGATTGGGGCAGAGCGTCAGGGATTCTTCAATGTAAAGTATAGGGAGGAAAACGTGTTGCACCCTTTTTTAACCCCTTCCAGTTGGAATTTCCAAAAACCAGTTCATAGTGGGTGAAGGAACATCCTCCCCAAATTTCATGATTCTAGGTCCAGAGGTTTTGGATGGGCGTTGATGAGTGAGTCAGTGAGTCAGTGAGTAATTTTTCAGTTTTATACATATAGATACAGGCATGTGGCTAGATATAGATATAGGCAGCTGGCTAAAATTCAATCTCAATATATTTCATTATCTTGCAAAACGGCCTTTTAAACTGGTTTGTAAATGTTGGTATTCAGGATGGGAGTCTGTTTTAAAAACCACACACATACACATGCACATATAATGGCTTATATAATTAAATTTTAGCACCGTGGCCTCCATGTCGCACATCAAAGCGGCCGTCTGTTCAATGCGCTGTTTGCAAGTGTGGGTGCAAGGAGGGCAACTCCACTTCAAAGGAGCCATAGAGGGTGCAGCAAGGATTTTGAAAGATAGCCGGAGGGCACCAAAATCTGGTGGTTGGGTAGAATTTCCACCCCCACCATCCCTTATGTCTTTGAGATTTCAATTTGTCAGGACCCGCCGGTCGTTTCCGGTGGTTGGCATTTATCGGATGTGTGAGATCATGACCTCAGGGAGGTCGCCAGGACTGTGTCCTATGTGGCTGCACACGATGCTTTATCTGGAGAACATGGGAATGCCATGTTCGACGAGAACATGGAAATGTCATGTATGAGGAGCACATGGGAAAATCTGGAACATTTTGGATTGCGGAGGACTCTCCGCTCCCCCCCCCCCCCCACCATTAGACTTTTTGGTCTGTAGGTCATTCGTTGCACAAATAACACATCCAGAACCCACAAGCTTTAATAGGTCCAGGGAGATTAAGAATGTCTAGACAAGGCTGAAGCTTTTCAGATCTTACAGCAGAAATTAATGTTTGATTCAAATATGCAAAATAAACACCAGGAAGCATCTCGCGGAACAATCCTAAGCAGATCTACTCGGCGGTAATTCCCCACTATTTCAAATAGCACTTACTCTCAGGAAAGTGTGGATGGTTAGCAAGTCTGCTTGGCCAAAGAGCAGCTGCTGATTAATGTTAATCAAGGATTATGTCGGGAAACAGATGCTGCATCCCAGCCTGGTTTGTTTGCTAATCAGCTGTAATCGCCACTGATGACCACAATAATAACTCCATGATGACCACGTCAAGCCAGCTTTGCGATGTGGCACCAGTGTTAGTTTTCGAACATTTTTTTATAACAGAGGTTCAGTTCAACACCCTACAATATGTCTCACCTGCACTGAAACACACACATATACATGCTTTGGTCTGAGTTCAGACAACATGAGAAACCATGGTTTGTGCACAAACCATTGTTTGTGCCAATCAGAGCTAAGAACCCACAACACAGCCAGGTATTTTTAGATGCATCAACTCAGTCCCTGGGTCCAACACAAATAGGGTTGCCATAAGTCTCTTCCACCAAATTGGGACAGGACCCTCTGTCCCATTTGCCAGTATGAGAAAACAATCCCCCCAAATCAGGATTGTTTGGGGGGGACGTATGGCAACCCTGAACTCTTGCCCTTACCTTCAAGGACCTGGGGGGATTTTCTTCTTGACTGCACGTTGAAACCTGCTTTCATTGGATCAGGACCGTTCATGTGACATTGCATTCCTCTTGACTTGCGTGCACTGAGGCACGTCCACCTACTTAGGAGTAAAACTGCATATGCATCTTGAAACACATGTGTGTAACTCATATGTTGCTAGGGCTGTGGGTGGCGCAAGTGGCTAAGACACTGTGCCTGTTAACCAGCAGGCCAGGGTTCGATTCCCGGGTCGGCCCCACAAGACAGGGTGAGCTCCTGTCCTTAACCCAGCTCTGCAATGCCAGCTGGATCCAATCGTATTGGTTCTGCTTTTCCATTGGACTAATTCAGTGGTGTGGAGAGGGGGATTTGCTGCTTGGGTAACAGCCTGTCCTCCATAACAATCCAACCCAGGCTTTCGTGCTTCGCATGCAGCATATGCAGCGCCGAGCACGATACCATAGTCTTCCAAGACTGACAGAGGCCTGCTTTTTTTTGTTACAGACTGGTGAGGTCTGTAACAACGTTACAAAAACGGCCAGTCCTAATGTGGGGGGATTGTGTTCACATACTGGCAAATGTGACAGAGGGTCCTGTCCTGGATTTGTGGAAGAGAATTATGGCAATCTTACCTATAAGAAACAAGGTAATAAGTTAGCCCTTCCAGATTAAGGATTATTTGCTAAAGTAATGGAGTTGAATTTCTGACATCGTTGGTGAAATCAGAAGCTCTTCGGGAGCTTGGATGAAAACCATACTCATCCATCAAAGTTTACAAATGCCCCTGTGATGCATGGTATTAAATTATTTTTGGGACGGAGAAATGTTTTTGGGCCTCTACCAGTAAATACGCTAATCTCTCCAAGTCATTAAGATGGAAGGAAAATTCTCCTTAATGATTATTTTTGCCTGTTAGTTATCTATCTACATGCAGTAATTATGCTCCCCTTTGTATGCTTGGAAATGTTTGGGAATTCATTAATTCACGTCTGTTTGGGGCAAGAATGAGTCCTCCATATGAAGTCTTCGCGTGGAGAACTCTGTAATTAAAATTCTGATTTTGTTTTCTGATAGGAGATCTCATCATCAAGAAACCACAGACTGTCAAATATAGGGGTCTCCAATCCCCAGTCTAGGCGCCAGATGAAATCTGTGGTGACCCTCTAACTGGGCTGCATCCAGGCTCTGGTCCCATAAGAGCCTCTGATCTAGTTGACCAAACACAGCTGGAACTGGGGTCCATTTAATAGGAAGAGAGGACCATTTAATAGGAATTTATGGGCACAATCTAACTATGTGGAGTCCTTGCTCTGATGTAAGAACAACTTACTCTGGATTCCAGTATGAATTTCCCTTAGGTTTTCACTAGGTGGTGCAGAAACTGCAGGTACACGTAAAGTCTCTTACATGCTCCTGTAGTTACTTTGGATTTGGGGGTTTGTGTGCGCTTTTAAGAGTGTCCATTTAAGTGGGTGCTTTATTTCTGCACTGTGTGTTGTCGCTTCCAGAAATCCTGGAAATTTGACTCCATCCCTAAAGTCCTTTATTTACTTGACTCTAATGTGCCATCGAATCTAATGCGCACCCTATACTTATAATAAAAATACCACATTTACTTGAATCTAATTAACCATTGAATCTACTGCTCACTCTGATTTTGAGGACTAAATTTGGCAGGAAAATGTGAGCGTTAGATTTGAGTAAATACAGTATTTATTGACATTTTATATTAATTTTTTAGCCCTTGACACTGCTAGATATTTTGGGCCATAACATTTGGTGTTACTCACAAGAATTCAGTTTGCTTTCAGTTCCACAGTCGTTGACCCACCCCGCTCCGAACCATCACCACATCCTGTGGTGAGGAGTTCCGTAGATTAATTTCATGTTGGATATATGGAAGAGAGTCCACCATGCATCAGAATACATATCGTATTCAGTGACCAGTGGTCTGATTCCAAATAAGATGATTTCCTCTGATTTTATGAACTCTGACAATTCCTTGGCAAAGGAATCACAATCGATTTTGACAGGGCTATGGCCGTTCGGTCTCCGCGTCCTTATCCCTCCCTAACGCGCATGATACCTGTCGCTCTCCAAATAGCGTCTGTCACCTCTAATGAGGCTAACGGAGCCCATTACATGCCTTTTAATGAAGATTCCTGAAGCTGACGACTCTAAAAATTTCAAATGCTTTTTTTTTCCAGTGGAAGGAAACCGTCAGGGAAAAAGCTTTACAATTTTCGGCAAGCAGGCCATTAGTACAACAAACCATGCCTTTGATTTCTTTTTGACGCAACCCCCCAAAGCAATTAATCAAAATAAATCTATTCCATTGCAGGTTCTGGTAATGAAACCATTAGCCAAAGGCAGGGGATTGAAATGTTTTAATTACCAATATGAGGATCTCTCTCTCTCTCTCTCTCTCTCTCTCTCTCTCTCTCTCTCTCTCTCTCTCTTTCTCTCCTATTCACTTGTTGAGAAGACACTGAAAAGTTGGTCTTCAACTTTGGCACAAACTCAACAATCACCTCTAAATTTCCACTGGTCCCAAACAACATCACAGTATCATCAGTTTCACTTTGGTGCTCATTGTGTTCCAGGATACCGAGATCTTAAACACCGCAATCCTCACAGGAAAGACGGTTGCAGTTCCCGTCAAGGTGGTTTCCATCGAAGAGAACAGCGCCGTGATGGACATCTCTGAATCCGTGGAATGCAAATCCTCCGCTGAAGATGTGGTCAAAGTAAGTGCCAAGAAGTCCACGTGCCACTGGGCTGCCTGGTTTCCTGTTCCTTGAGTTGATGCAACCCAGTGATGGGATTCAAAGAAATTAACAACCGGTTCAATGCCCATCTGGCAGCCACTTTTAAATGACTATTTTTAAACTTTATATGTCCTATCTCTCGTTAACAACTGGTTCTATAGAGTAGGTGCAAACCTGCTGGAGCCCCCCACTGATGGAAGTCATAGAGCTCTTTGGACCCAGATGATTGTATTATCCATCCATCCATCCACCCATCCATCCATCTATCCTTCCTTCCATCAATCCATCCATCCTTTCTTCCACCACTATCTATCTATCTGGCTGGCTGGCTGTCTCCATCCATCCATTCTTCATTCCTTCCTTCCACCCACCACTATCTATCTATCTATCTATCTATCTATCTATCTATCTATCTATCTATCTATCTATCTATCTATCACATACCACTGAAAAGTTCACAAAGTAGTTTACAAGAAAATGCAAACAATTAATGTATTAGCTCCATCCATTCTACTTACTCGTCCTCAGCATTAGGGTCAGGGCATTTCAGAAGTGAAATGGATAAGCAAGAGAGGTGGTGGATCCCACTACACTTCAAGCAGAGTCTCACAAACATCTGTTGGAGATTCTTTAGGAGAACATCGTGCTATAGGAAGGAGGTTGTACTAGATGATCTTGTACCCTTCCAATTCCATGACCCCACTATATACCTGTATTTACTCAAATCTAATGTATTTACTCGAATATACAGTATTTACTGAAATCTAATGTGCCATTGAATCTAATGTGCACCCTATGCCTATAATCAAAATACTGTATTTACTCTAATTAACCATCAAATCTAATGTGCACCTTGATTTTGGAGACTGAATTTGGCTGAAAAAGTTGAGTGTGAGATTTGAGTAGAGTACTTTTGAAGCTGGGGATGCACACTCAGTAAGTGTTGTGGGTGTAAGAAATGTTGTGAAGAATTTTTATAGGATATTGTACTTGTCTGTCCAGGGTAGAAAACTTTTTCTTGGGATGGGGAAGAGAGGTTCTTAGATCTTAGATAAATTTTCACCTGGTCTTCTGCTTCATCTCCACCCAGATCCTTAAAAAAACACTTCAATTACACCACTGAGCACTCTAATTGAAGGTGTGAAATAACCATATTCATATATGTCTATCTCTCTCTCTGTATGTATACACACAAACACACACGAGGTATATACACACACACATATATCTGTGTGTATATATATTGAATATGTATGTATTACATATGTAATACATATGTATGTATGTATGTATAAACATACATACATATATATATATGTATGTATGTATGAATATATATGTATGGATGGATGGATTGATGTGTCTATGTATGTATGTATGTATGTATGTATGTATGTATAAGTTAATTATCAAAGTTACATCATAAGGGAGGAATATCTTCAAACCCCGCCCCCCCCCCACATATATATATATATACATATATGTGTGTGTGTAACTATATACACCATATATAACACACACACACACACACACACACACACATATATATATACATATATATATATATATATATATATATATATATATATATATATATATATATATATATATATATATATATATATATATGGTGTAACTTTGATAATTCAGTGTGTAACTGACATTCTTGTTCTGCCAACGGTTCTCCACCTCACCTGCATTTTCCGCTGTTGACAGCCCCATAGCTCCTTTTGCAGTGAGATTTATGCCCGTCTCAGTGAGCCATAAAAGCGCAAGGCCTTCAAATGATAGTTCTAACCTTTTAAATGTGGCCCAAAATATATTCTGCAGTGGCACTAAAACATGAGTAACAGCTGAATCCAGCTGGCTAAGCTGGTTCCACCAAGATGATCTCTCAGCATCTATTAATAACAGACTTGACCACCCCATCCGTGATTACGGGACTTTCTCCTCTTCCCAGAAATCTGAGCTTTATGGCTTCTTTTAAAGTTTTCCCACTGAGTTGAGTCCCAGGTTGTGCTCTGGGGCAGCTCCAATCCGTAAAAGAGAGCCAGGATGGCATCATGGTACGTGAGTCAGACTGAGACTTGCCCTACAATCCAGAGTAACTACGGGAGCACGTAAGACACATTACGTGTACCCGTAGTTACTGCACCACCTAGTTCTAGGATACAGGCTTTCCAGTGAAAGCCTGTGGGAAATTCATATTGCAATCCAGAGCAAGTTGTTCTTACACCGGAGCAAGGATTCCCCGTAGTTACTCTGGATCGCGCCCATAGGCTACAATCCTAAAGCTACTTTCCTGGGAGTAAGAACTATTGAACACAATGGGATTTACTTTTGAGTAGACATGGTTAGGATTGTGCAAACAAACCTAGGAATTTGAATTTTCCAAATGAATTTGGAAAGGGAGAGTATAAAGCCCTTGAATGAATGAATGAATGAATGAGCTTGGAAAGGGAGAGAATAAAAGTCTTCAATGAATGAATGAATGAATGAACTGAGAAAAGCAAGGTATACATCCTTTGAATGAATGAATGAATGAATGAATGAATGAATGAATGAATTTCGAAAGGGAGGGTATGAATTGCTTGAATGAATGAATTAATGAATGAATGAACTGAGAAAAGCAAGGTATACATCCTTTGAATGAATGAATGAATGAATTTCGAAAGGGAGGGTATGAATTGCTTGAAAGAATGAATGAATGAATGAATGAATGAATGAATGAATGAATGAATGAATGAATGAATGAATGGCAAGGTGAATGAATGAATGAATGAATGAATTGGGAAAGGCAGGGTATAAATCCCTTGAATGAATGAACGAATGAACGAATGAACGAACGAACCTTGTTAGTGTGCTGTGAGCTGAAAAAGATTGGAAATCACTGGTTTGCAGAAAGAACCACTCTTAAAAAAGAGTCTCATGCTCCAGAACCAATTGCCCAGTCCTCAAATACTACCCGTTTCTGTCGTCAAAGGACTGCTCTTTATCCACATGTCTATTCAGATTAAAGCGAACAGAAGCTTTCTCTGGCCTAACTTGGAAGCATCTCACTTTGACAAAAAGAGAGCTGACGGGAGAATTTTCTAAGGGGATCAGCAGGTATGTTTCAAGGAGGGGTTCCTCTTCCCACTCCGACACTTAGCTAGAAACTGATTCTTTTAAAACTCTGCATTTGGAGAGTCAGCCTGGAAAAGGGAGAAGGAAGTTAAAGAATCCTTCCCTAAAAATAGTGTTCAGCTATTTTTTAATGCAGCTAACCTGTGATGATGGATCATTTTGGAAGGTTTCATTGTGATGAGCCGGTCAAATAACAAATGGGTTTCTTAACTGGAGCTGCAAGTTCAGTTGCTGTTTCCTTCCAGATTAATCAAGTTAATTTGCGGACCTGAGTAGATCCTACTACTAGCAGGTAGATCCTACTCACGGCTTGATCAAGACCTGAGCCATTGTTGGAGACAGCGGTGCACAGGGCAGTGACAACTATGGAGTGCCTGCAGTGGTCTTACCCATTCGTTTGTTTGTTCTTTCGTTCGTTCATTCATTTATTCATTCATTT